>JAAWXA010000033.1:2010076-2049160 GCA_038090715.1 Florisuga fusca
GGGGTCCTGGGTGCTGCGGGCAGGGGGGGGCGGTGCGGGGCTATCCCGCCTGCTCCGTGCCTGAGCGCAGCGTGGGGGGGTGTATTCCCCACCGGTGGGGGGTCCGCAGCACCCCCGGGAAGGAGGATTCCCTTCGGGGCTCTGGGAGGTGGTGCCCATCCCGGGGGAGCAGCATCATGCCCTTCCCGGAGCCAACATGCACGGGAAGAATCCTCGTCCCCTGCACCCCGTAGGACCCCCCCAGCATTCCCTGCAGCCCTGTCCTGGTTTGGGCCAGGATAAAGGTGATTTTCTGGTTTGTGCTTTTGCTTTCAGCTCAGTTTCTTGTCAGGAGCTGCACTTGCTGAAATGAACAGCAAGTTTCTCATGCAGTGTCTGCTCCTGGGACTGATCCCACGGGATGTTTATAGTCACTGCCAGAGACTGGTGTGCAGAGCCAAGGACACTGCTCAGCTCTGAGGAACATTTTACCCTGCAGAAGGAGTAAAGAGGTCCCACCTGAACCCCTCCTCTGGGGAGGAACAGACAAGATAGATGCCAGAACTGACCAAACAGAGTATTCCATCCCATACACCTCATACTCAGTATAAATTTGAGGGATCACGGGGGTCAGACCCCTTCTTCCTGCTCTTCCTGCCCTTCCTCGCCTGTTCCCTGTTTGCTTCAGCATCCTGGGAGGATTCCGTCTGTTCATCTGCCTGTGCTCCTGATCCATGCCAGCCTGAATCTGTGTGTTCCTGCCTCCAGCTCCCAACTGCTCCTGACCCCAGGGGTCCAGCCTGGACTTTCCCAGGGCTGCCCTGCAGCCTCGGTGGTGATGTGAGATTTATTGGGGGAAAGGAGGGAGGAACGTGGTATCAATTTTCCTGTATATTTTTATATATTTAGTAATTTTTCCTATATATCATTACTGTTTCATTAAAGTTGTGTAGTTTAGTTTCCAACCCATAAGTCTCTCTCCCTTATTCTCTCTCCTTTCCTTATCAGGGAGGGGAGGGGGATTAATAGAAAACATCTGTTATTCGGTTTAATTGCCGGGCCAGTGTTAAACCCTGACAAGCCCGAAGGGGAGATCATCACGCCTGGATGGGCATGGGAGCAGCACCCAGCCCATGCCTGAGGGCCCGGTGTCCGCCAGGCTCGCCTGCGTGTCGTGGCACACTGCCCTGAGTGTCCCCCCTGTTCCAAGACCCCCCTCACAGCTGAGGTCACCAGGAGGGACCTCTCGCTCTCTCTGCTGGGTGTGACACCAACCCGCAGTGCCTGGTTCTGCCCTGGGAGGATTTCTCCAGCAGCGGGTGAATTCCCTGCAGACGAGGAGGCCACAGTCCCTGCCCAACCAGCGGGGGAAGGCAGTGAAACCCCCGGGGTCCCGCAGCTCTCGGGGGGCTCCAGCCCAGCCCTGGGGACCATGAGCGGGAAAACTGTCACCGTCACCTGTCTCCGGCGAGTTCCCCTGCAAAAAGCCCCTCGCCTGACCTCAGCGCCTTGTGGCGAGCAGCTGCATTTCCCCTCACGTCATTTTTTCTTTTTGGTTAAACCAAAACGCGACTGGCGGCGGCTGCTGCTCCTACTGCTGCTGCTGGTGCTGCTACCGCTACTACTGCTGGTGCTGCTGGTGCTGCTGCTGCTCCTACTGCTACTGCTGCTCCTACTGCTACTGCTGCTGGTGCTGCTGCTGCTCCTACTGCTACTGCTGCTGGTGCTGCTACTACTGCTACTGCTGCTGGTGCTGCTACTGCTGCTGCTGCCGCTGCTGCCACTCATCCCTCCTGCTGCTCCCCCCCGGTCCATCCCCTCCGAGCAGGAGCGGGGCGGCCATGGCGCTCTGCGCACAGGTAAGCAGGCACCTGGGGGCTGCCCGAAATGGCTGAAAGCGCCCTAAAAAAAAAATCCTCTGGGGGCCGGGGTCGGTACGGGGAGGCTGATGGCTGCTTGCCTAGCCGGGCTCTGGGGGGTGAGGGGGAGGTCGTGGCGGCAGGGTGGCTGTGCCCAGGACTCCCGGTGGGGGGACAGGGTCCTTCCAAGTCCCCCAGCAGCAGGAGTCCCGGGGGGGCCCTGGGCCCCTAGCCGGGGGGTGGCCTGAGGCGGGATGTGGTGTGCGGGAGGCAGTGGGGGAACAGCGAGAGGTGAAGTGATGGAGGACAGGGGTGGTGGGTGTGAGGGGGTGAGGGGGACGCTCCGGGTGACTGGNAGGGCGGGGTCAGCGGGACCGGGGGTCGAGCTGCGGTTGGGCCTGTGGGACAGACCCTGCCCGGTGCCGCGGGCCTCGCTCCGCCCTGACCTCCCCCGGGGAGCAGCCTCCCGGCAGCGAGCACCGGGAAGCCCCGGTGGAACCGTTCGTCCTGTCAGGGTGCCAGGAAGGCCCGAGGTAACCGGCTCGGAGCCGCGGGCTGTCTCGGCAGGCGGTGCCCGGGCGTCCCTCCGCCTCTCTGGGGCGGGAAACCAGTTTTTGGTGAACTAAAGTGATTTATTTTTGTTGCTGGGCACCTCTAGGACAGGTTTTTACCTTGTTTTGGGCCAAAAGCTTCGGTTTTTCAGACCAGACTGCAGTTAAATAAAGCTGGATGGGGATGTTGGTGAGGTCTGTCCCCCCTGTCTTTTTGTTTTGCATTTAGTTATAAAATGAACTGTGAAGCTTCTTTCCCTCCTTTAGATGCAGACAGATGTGTGGTTTACATCAGTGTTTACCTGGGTTTTGGGGTCTGGGTGCTGTTTGTATGGAGAACTTCCATCATCCCTTCATAATCAGGCTGAGAAAATATTTCTGCTTCCAGGTTCTGGACATACAGCCAGAATTTTTTGTTCACATGGCAGCAGCAAACTCTACTCCACCTGGTTCTTTGGATCTAAACCAGCCTGGGTTTGCAAAGGAGATCCTGGGAACTAAACTGGAGATCAAATACCTCTGCTCTGATTGCAAGAATATATTGAGAAGGCCCTTCCAGGCTCAGTGTGGGCATCGCTACTGCTCCTACTGTCTGAAAAAAATTATAAGGTAACTTTGGGGCCTTCAGTTTGAAGACAAATGCTTGAAAATGCATTTTCAAGCAAAAAAAGAAGAGGAAACTCTTCCTTTTTCCAGCATCTCCCAGACTGGTGTTGCCATCCATCTCCCTCAGCCTTCCTCACAGCTGCTGAAGGAGCTTTTCCCTCGAAGTCACTGTATGGATGTCATGCTGAAATGTGGGAAATTTAAGCACACCAGAAAATTTCTGCCTCCCAGAAAACTGTGTAGTGTTCTGTCTTGCTCTGCCCTTTAAGTGAGGGACATTGAACAGAGTTAATCAGGAGAGGGGGGAAAAAACCAGCATGAGAAATGGGCATCAGAAGTACACGAGTGTCATGCTTGAACCAAATAATGGAATGCTTGAATTGTTGTGTTTCATGATTATTTTTCTGTCTGCTAGTGCTGGACCTCAGAAGTGTGCCAGCTGTATTCAAGAAGGAATATATGAAGAAGGACTTTCTATTTTGGAAACAGGCTCAGTAAGTAAAAATGCATTTAAAAAAAAAAAACAAAAAACAAAGGAGCTCCTTGTAATGTCATCAACACCACTTGCATTTTACATTTAAAACCTAAGTTGTGGGAATCCCTTGTTCCTAGGAAACATTCTCTTCAGCAGTGAGAGTTGTGATTAATGTGGTGGCCTCCCCAGCTCCCACAATCCAGGTCATGTTCCCATCCTTCTGGCCTACTTAAACCCTGTAGGAATTACTGGTTTGCCATGAGCACACCTCTGAGGACGTGGTGAGGCAACTGCCCTGGGAGGAGTCTTGGTCAAGTCTTAATAAAGAAGGAAGAGATTCAATCAAAACTGCAGCCTCTCAGTGATTTTTTTGTGGTTTTCTTGGTTTTTTTTTTCAATTTTAGGCTTTCCCAGACAACGCAGCTCGTCGGGAGGTGGAAAGTCTGCCTGCTGTCTGCATCAACAGTGGCTGCACTTGGAAGGGGACTATTAAAGAGTATGAGGTAACAATCAAAGCAAGGCCCTCAGTGTCTGGTTTTCTCTCTTTTCTGTGTCTGGGGAAAACTCCTGTGGTTTTCCTGGTCTGCTGCCCCTGGCAGTGGGGGTGGGAGCTGTCAGCTTCCTGGACTTCACTCTGAACTACAGAGATGTGGTTGAGATGTGTTTGTGTGTCCTGCTGAGGGCACACACTGGAAACATCTTCAGGTTTCCTTGTGATCACAGGCACCAAGCACATCCCTGCCTGGTGGGAACCACTGGTTCCAGCTCCCTTCTTCTGTAAAAAGCAAAGTAGCAAGAAACTGGGCTCTGCCATAAGTCCTTGTGAAGTTCTCTGCATTATGTGAACCTGAAGTGAGCTTGGGGGAAGTGGCCTGACCATGGTCCTGTTTTCAGCCAGCTGGGGTTGCTGGCTGCCCACCCCTTTGCTCTGAGCTCTTCTGGCTGAGCTGGACAGGAGGGTTTTTCCAGCTCTGACCCTCTCAGGGTGCCCACCAACTCTTCAGTCCAGGCCTCGTTTTTGTGGCCCTGGTCCTTAGCATGTGTACATCTAACGTGCCTCAGAGGAAGTGTTCTTGCTGGGGATGGCTGTTAGCCTCACACTTGCTTCTGCTTCCCAACAAGTCAGCTCTGCTGTGGTGCTTTGCACTGTTAAAATGTTCTGGCAGTTACCAGCAAATGCATTCCCACCTGGGAAGCTTGGGTGCTTCTGGCAGACAGGGCATGAGGTAGAATGAGTATCTTTTATTTCCCTCTAGCACTTGCTAGACTGTAAAGATTAAGCAAATCTTTTAAAGATCAGGTAAAGGTTGTAGCTCTGGTTGTAGTGACTGAGGTGTCAGGAAAAGGTGTAGCCTGGGTCTCTCTGGGGTAACGTTTGGATTCTTGTTGCAATGTTGCTTCAGGGTGGCAGGAAGAGAGCAGCACTGGATCATGCCTGGATTTTCTGCCTGGCTTGCTGAGCCTGTTGACACAGAGATGCTTCTGTGCCTCAGCTTCCTTGTCCCCTGTCTTCCACCTTCCACTTCATTCTTCTACAAGTTCAGTCCCAAAGCAGAGGGGATGTAGAGTGCTGAATGATCCTCCTGCTGTGAAACCCTCACATAGATCTGTCCATGACTGGTGTGGATCTGTGACTGAATAGATGTCCAGTTAAAAGGTGTGAACACTGATGCAGCAGAGTTTAGGAGCTGCATTTCAGGGCACAGTGTGTTTTGGTGAGGTTTCAGAGCCAAGCTGTGCCTGTGGATTGTTTGACCCATGCTTTCCTTTCTGCTGGTGAGCAGTGGCTGCAGCTCCACTGCCTGCTGCTCAGGGGGTGGGTGTGATGAGGGCCAGGACTTGCACTGGGGATAAGTCTGTCCTCTTGCAAGGCTGCACATTTGTGTGATGCTCTGGGATTTGCAGAACTCCTCAAGAGCCACTGAACTGTTAGGGCTGTGGCTCTTTTTTTTTTTTTTCAACAGGTCCTGTGAGGTGCTTGGCTAAAACTGAGAATGCTTTTGTGGAGTTCAGCTCCAGAGTGCTTGGGCTGCAGGGCTGTGAGGTGTTGGGAACCTCAGAGCAGTCCTGTGCAATGGGATTTGGGGCAGTGCTGCCTGATTTACTTGGGATCCATCTTCCTTCTCCTGCCTCACGGGGGCATTCAGCCCAGGGAGGGATTATCAGGTGCCCTCTGGGAAACTCAGATTCTTTCCTGGGAGCTATAGGAGGAGGCAAGGTCTGGCTTGTGTTGTTTCTCCTCCAAAAGCTGTGGCAGTTAACCAGGCCTGGCTGTCCTCCTGTGGTCCCAGCTTGGCAGATGAGGTGTGGCTGAGGAGGGCTGATGAGAGGAGGCATCAAACCACCCTGTGAGCCCAGAATCTCCCTGGGTACCCTGGCCTGAACCTGCCTTACAGAGGGGCTGCTTGCTTTAGTGCCCCCAGGCCCCAGGAAACAGCAGTGTCTGTGCTGCCCCAGCTCAGCTCTCCCACTCTGGAAAGTCCCTCCCTCGCTGTGCTATTTCCGACAGGACATGGAAAGTCCCTGAGAGCAAATTCATTGTTTGCTACTTTTGAGTCATGTGCTCGAGAGAGACTTCCTTGGCTGCTATCTGCTTACAAATCCAGAGGTCCTGTCATCTCTGCTTTGCTGGTCTTACCAGGGCAGGAACATGGGAAAAAATGTTCTGTAGCTGAAGAGCTCTGGTTGTGACAAAAAAAAAAAATTGATAAAACTGTTTTCACTTTCACTTTCTGTTCAGGCAGGCTCAAAGGGAGATACAGAACTGAAAGGACATGAGCTGTGCTTCTGCTGGAGGCTCTGTGAAGCAAATGAGATGTTTTAAGTGCTTAGAGCACGTCAGGGTTTATAAATGGATTTTTAGGACTTTGTAAAGATTGTAAATATTGAGTGACACTTGGATAAAGCAGTTTCTGGTGGGGCTGCAGGGTTTTCCCTTAATCTGTAACATGATTTTCTGATGAGTCTGCCTGAATGTACATAGAGAAAAGCAGGCTGTGGGCAGGAGCCTTTAGTCAGGTGGAAAGTCTGAGGGGCATTGCAGAAACTAGAACTAGCCTGGTCAGAGCAAGGGGGAAGGCTGAGAAAACAGGCTGAGAAAACAGGCTCTGTGGGAGCCAGGAGGAGGAGGAGGTTCCTGGCTTCTCAGCTCTGGAGCATTTCTTTTCTTACCCTGCAGTAGCTCCAGCTGCCTGTGTCTCTTTTCTGTTGTATCAGTATAATGGTGACTGGACCATCCCATCTTGGCCAGTGCTCCTACTGGGAGATGCTGGGAAAGCCCTGCCTCACCTTGTGCAGGGAAAGCTTGTCCCTCTTCTGAAATGGTGCTGGGGCCCTGAGCCAGGGGGGTCCCCAACTTTGTGTTGCTTCCCCATTTCATGCCCTCCCTTCCCATCCACGTGCCAGGAATGCCCTGAGAGGTTTTGGAGGGGATTTTCACCTTAGGTTGAAAACTTCAGCTTTAGGCTGTTGTCCATTGCTTAGGGCAGAGCTGCTGGTCCCTGGAGCTGCTTCACCAAAGTGTTTTGGAGTGCTTTCTGGTGGTCATGTCCCTAGGGATACCTTTCTGTGCTGTGACAGGCACACCTGGTGATGCTGTAGCAGGGTGACCAACCTTCCTTTTGACATCAGCTGAAAGATTTGTCTTTTTCTGAAGGTTTTGGCCCCAGGTCAGTGCATGGCATTGCAATCCACAGCCAGCTCCAGCCCAGCCAGCAGATCACTGCTGGGCCCAGGACCAGATCACTTCCCTGGGGCAGGATCACTGACTTTGCACATCCAGGTGATCCAAAGGACCTCCCACTCTGGAGAAGCAGATCTGCCACACCTTGACTTTCCAGAGTGGGAGGTCCCCAGCCAAAACCCATCCTCCCTCACCCAGGGGGGTTGATGCAGCTGCCCAGACACGAGGCAGTTTCCCCTCACACCCTGGTGGGAGGTAAAGCCACGGGGAGTGCCAGAGCCTGCGTGGGAGGGGGCTGGAAAGCCCCAGCTGTAGAGGGTCTGGTCTTGGCTTCTGAAAACAGCTCAGCCTTCTTGTGGTGGCCCAGCTCATTAACACTTTTGGCATCTGCCCCTTGGAAAGTTAAAAGTTGTCAGTCACGAGCTCTGAAGCTTAACCAGTGCTGTGTGTCCCCTGAGGAAACCCTCCTGTGAACAGAGCTCTGGGGGTTGGGGGGCAGCATGCCCAGGGAGAGGTTCTTTGGGCTCCAGGTATCTGTCAGGAGCCAAAGCCAGAGTCACACACACACACTTGGCCACTTCCAACTCTTCAGGCAGCCTAAAGAAATAAAGCTTGAAATTGGAACAGCTCCCAAAGGCTGTGGTGGTGTCTGATTTTCTAATCTCTCAGGTGGTCTCCCAGGGACTTGTCTGTTCTGCTGGTGGTGTGTGATGTGCAGGCTCTGCTGGGTCATCTCAGTGTTTTATTTTTAGGGAGTGAAATTGCTGTGTGGATCAATCATGGGTTGTGGTGGTGGTGGTGTGGGGGACTGAGCTGTTGCTGTTCCTCCACCCTCTCAGATTTTCCTGCCCCTGCTGTTGGGACCTCTCTGTGCCTCAGTTTGCAGCTGGAAGGGAGAAGTCACCACTGAGGTGACTGAGGGGAGCCCTGAAGATCTGAGCCAGACTGCTGCCTTCCAGCTCTGTGTTGATGTTATTGCCATCCCCTGCCTGACCCCTGCCAGCCTTGGGTGTCCATAAGTGGTTGACTCCAGGAGAGCAGCTCTGCACTCACCCAGCCCTGTGCAGCCCCAAAGTGTTCACAGTGGGCTCTTGAGCATCAGCAATGCTTGTCCTTGCTGCAGAATCTCATGGATGGGGGTTTGGAGAAGGTGTAAACAGGAGGATTGCCCCATTCCTGGGGCAGTGAAGTGCAGCAGGTCAGGCTTGAGTGCTGCCCCCTGCTCTTTGGCTCCTGGGGGGGGTGGATTCCTGCAGCAGCATTTCTGTCCATCTGCTTGGACACCTGCATGGGAAGGGGAAGAACAGGGGATTCCAGGAGAGCTCAAAACTGTTTATACAAAAATGTTTGTCTAGAGATTTGGATCTGTGCTGGTTAAAACTGGTGCTTCTCTATGACCAGTTGCAGTCTGAGCTGCATGGGACTGGTTTCCCTCCCTGGCTGCAGGCTGGGCACACTTGGCAGGGCTGCCAGCACCTGGGGGGCTATGTGGCCACATGGCCTGAAGTCAGAGGGAAGACAAACTCCAGGAGGTGGGGAGTGCAGAGGGGGTGATAGTTTCACACCTAGCACATTGGCACAGGGGCAGAGGTTTTAAATATTCCCTTCTTAAAGAGTTGTCTCTCCAGTGAAGTTTCCTTCCCTCAGCCAGACTCTCTGTTCTGATGCCAGCATTCTGTGGGGCAGGGGAAGATGCTATCTGCTGTTTCTATGGCATGAGAGCAGTGAGTGGGTAGAAGAATGGGTCCAGCCCCTCTGGACAAATGAGATGAAGGAGGTTGCTCTGCTTCCTCCTCTGCCTCTGCAGGCAGCCCTGCCTGGCCCAGCCACCCCTGGGGCTCTGAGCCCAGTGTTCATGTGAAGTATGAACAGGAGAGAGTGAGGAGGAAGCCAAAGCTGCCACTGCTCAGTTTCACTCTCCAGCTCCTGGTGTGGGAACAGGATTTAAGTTTCTCCACGTTTCAGCCCCCCTCAAGACAGTAACTTGTTTTAATAAAGAATAAATGTGACCAAGTTTTCAATGCATCTCCTTTTGGATGACTCCTCCATAAATGCTGCTGTTTGGTTTTTTCCCTTGTTACTAACATGGCTGTTTGGTTCTGGGTTTTTTTTCCTGTTACTACCATGGCAGGACACAGTTCTGCACTTACCTTTTAATCTGAATCCTGAACTGCATATTCAGGGCCTTTACAATGCCTTGTTTCACCAAGCTGGTGTGGGAAGAGAAGGTTTAAGCAGTGTGGAAGTGACACAGAAAGCCAAGGCAGGTTGTGGCATTCCCAGTTCTGCTGGTGTGGCTGCCCCAGTATCCACTGGGGACAGAGTATCTCACTGCCCTGGTTGCTTTTTCAGCTTCTCTGTCTGCCAGACAAACTGTGTGTGCAGGGCTGGGTGCTTGTGTGCCAGGGCTACTGAATGGAAGAGTTTTAAAGTATTTTTCAGGTTGAAAAATGGTTTTCTGATTCAAACAGGGAGGTGCTCTCAGGCAGCTCAGCCCTGTGTGATGGGGAAGCCATGGGTTCATGTTTCAGCTGACTGACAGCCATTCCAGTGACAAGATTATACAAACCACCTTGCTGAGGCAGTGGGTTGCCTCATTCAACCTGCCCCAACATGTATTTTTCAGGCAGAAGCATAAACAGAGCTTCCTGTTGATGCTTTTGTCCATCAAAGCAGGAATTTGATTTTTTAAAATAATTATTATAGCAGCTTCTAAATTGAGGCTGAGGCTACACAGCCATCCAAAATCCTGGTAGCCTGGAGATTGTGCAAGTGAGTCAGCATTCAGAATTATCAGCATGACCAGGATTTGAGGAGAGGTTGGGAGAATATAGCTTTCTTCTGTAATAAAGTATACAGATACCCCTGTGACCTCATTGGAGCTTTGACTAAATATTCTCTTGTTCATTCCTTCACAGGCTCATGATGAGGTGTGTCCTGAATTTCCACTGACTTGTGAGGGCTGTGGGAAGAAGATTCCAAGGGAAAAGGTATCCATCCCACTGAGCCATCTCTTGGGGGGGCCCTGATGGGCTGACACCAGGACCAGGGAGGAAAACCAAGATCACAGAAAGTGGAGTGGGGAAAAGAATGAAGTGGCAGCTGTTGGTATGAGAAGAGAAGGCTGCAATGGGGAGACCTCAGAGCACCTTCCAGTGCCTGAAGGGGCTCCAGGAAAGCTGGGGAGGGACGTGGGACACTGGTCTGCAGAGATGGGATGAGGGGGAAGGGTTTCCAGCTGCAAGAGGGGAGATGGAGAGGAAATCTTGGGGAGAAATTGTTTGCTGTGAGGGTGCTGAGCCCCTGGGTGCACAGCCCCACAGAAGCTGTGGCTGCCCCATCCCTGGCAGTGTTGAAGGTTGGATGGGGCTTGGAGCACCCTGGGCTGGTGGGAGGTGTCCCTGGCCATGGCAGGGGGTGGGACTGGGTGGTCTTTAAGGTCCCTTCCAACCAAACCATGCTTTGATTCTATGGTTCTAGCTAAATCAATTCATGTCTAATTAATCATGTAATGGAATCCATATCTATAGACCCTCCATGCTGCTGGCTCCTGGGGAAAGGCTAAAAAGTCTGAAAATCAAAATTGTAGGAAACATCCTCAAGAAACCACATTCATATGAAACCTTTCTTCCTGCTATTAACAAATATTTTTAGCAACACTGCTGCAAAGGGCAGAAATGACAGAAGCATCAAAAAGATGAGCAAAGAGTCCTTCAAAATGAGCAGCAGAATGAAGGGCTTCCTGCTCTGCTCTTGGGATACAGGTTTGCTCATCTGCAGGCTGATGCTGGAGCCCAGCAGGGACCAGGCTTGCAGGAGTCCTGGAGGTGATCTGTCCTGTTTAAACATTAACTCCCTCTTTCATCTCTCTCCAAATGTTTGTTGATGAGCTGCAGCCGTTGTAGCTGAGCAGCCTGACTCAGGAAGCAAACCAGATGGATCTAGAAACCTTTAAAGAGGTTTTAAACCAGTTCTAATCAACACCTGCTGCAGCAGATGTAGGTGTTTAAAGGTGGAACATGGTTGCTGTTCAGGATGGGTCACTGAGGCATGATGACAAGAGGTGTGTTGAATCCACCATGGCAAATGTGCTGTAAGCATTAATCACACACTGGGTGGGATCCCCACCAGGCATCTTGGTGGCTGGAGCTTTGTCTGCAGCAAGATCCACCACTGGCCTCAGTTTTTCACAGCAGCTGCCAGGCACAGGGTGGCTGAGCCCAGCAAGGGGATGCTGAACCCAGCAGAGGATCTTCCCTTTCCCAGGACCTGCAGTAATAATTGTAAATACTCAGGCAGGACCACCAGGAAGCTCTCTGTTCTCAGGTTTATAATTCTCATCTGGAAGTAAAAATACCCAGCAGTAGCACGTCCTGACCAGGGCACAGAATTAAATGACATTTCCCAGGTTTGTTCCTCATGCCTCCTCTTCCACTGAGCCTTGTTGCTCTGCAGCCACAACAGGTACCTCTGCTGGTTGCCTTCTCTTTGTTGCATATGCAGGTGAGAGGTGAAACCTCCCAGCCCTCAAAAAGGAAATAAAGCTCCCTTCCAAGGGTCAAGTGCTATATTTACATGGCAGTGAAAGTCATTCCTGGCAGTAAGCAGTGTCCAGATTTAACCACACACTTTGGCAGGTGATGATTGATGGTGGTTTGGGCATTCTGCAGTTTCCTAGATGTTGGCAGGATGGAAATGGAGCTGCCAGGGGCATGTCAGATCTGATGTTGCCTTCCTTCCCTTCTAGTTTCGGGACCATGTGAAGTCTTGTGGCAGATCTAAAGTGCCTTGCAGATTCAAGGTCATTGGATGTGCTGCAGTGGTAAGGGCTCCTCTGTTGTTGTTTGTCTGCTTTAAGCTGCAAAGTGCTGTTGCCCAAACTGTTAGAGATGTTTGTGTTCAGATACTTGAAAAAAGTGGGGCTTCAAACCCCTAGCAAAGGAAGCTTAACATGATCTGCTGAATTCTGGTATCCAGAATTCTGGTATCCAGAGAGTGAACTTAATGTGGAAGGAAACCTTCTCCCTGAGGAACACCCCTGAGTGCCCTGAGACTCTGGTGGTTACGTGGCTTCCAGCTGTAAGCACAGAACTGAGCATCTAGTGTCTTCCTGTCCTGCTAGAGCTTGAGCCAAGCCATATTTTTCCACATGACTTAATTTTCCCAGCTCCTGCTGGTGATGTTCATATAAATCCCTCTTCGGGGTGGTTATGTGAGGCTTTGTTCTTTGGGGCTGTTAAGTGCATCTGCCTGAGCCCTTTGGGGAAGCACTGGAGGAAGACAGAAAGGAACAGTGTGTACAGCTGGGGAAATGTTAAGCATCCATCATTGTATGCAATTGCAGCATTTCTAAAAAAAAAAACCAACAAACCAACACCCCAAACCAGGGTTTTTAACCATCTTTTGTTGTTTTTTCCCCTTTACAATTTAAAGCTAAGGTTGTGACCTCAAGAGGAGGAATTTGTTCTGTGGATGGTGCAGCATAGATTGAGCTTGCTGAATTGGGGAATCTATTTCTCTTCATGTAGGTGGAAAATGACAAGCTGCCAGAACATGAAAGCAAGTGTTTGGCAGAACATCTCTACATGCTCCTGAGTTTTGTCCTCAGCCTCAAGGCTGGCTCTGGAGACCTCAAGCACCTTCCTGCCCTCTCCTCATCACAAACCAACTCACCGCTGCTGGCTGCAAGCTCTCTGTGCTCGGAGTCAGAGCTCTCCAGGTCCCTGGAGCTCTTGGGAAGATGTGAGGCCCTTGAGAGGAAAACAGGGACCTTTGAGAACATTGTCTGTGTCCTCAACCGGGAGGTAGAAAGAGTGTCTCTAACAGCTGAAGCCTACAGTCGGCAGCACCGGCTGGACCAGGAGAAAATCGAAACTCTGAGTAACAAGGTGTGTGTGGAACCCCAGGCCTGGCCTTTCCAGCACTTTTAGCAGAGGCTTTTTTTCAGCTTCCATGTTACTAGCTAGCAGAGCTTCACCACCTAGCCCCGAGTCTCCAGGCATCTGAAGGCAGAACTAAAATATGGTTTGTGCCTGTGCCCAACCCTCAAGAGCTTCCTGGAAAAATTGGGAATTAAACTGGCACGCAGGAAGCATTCAGAGCTCTGTTAGTGATCAAGTTATGGTTGGTTCAACCTGTGGAGAACTTGGCTTGGGTGTAGGTTCTTGTCTTTCTCACTCTAGTTTTGTCACCATGCTGAGGCCTTTTCCCCCCCAACCTCAGTTCTTGTGCTGCTGACCTGACAGACCCACTCACTGGGAGGGATTTTCCATTCCCTGTGGGAAAACATCCAACTGGGGTGGTTGGGTGGATGGTTCTCCAGAATGACAGGATTCAAAGGCAGCTTCAGTGAACTGCCTTGTGCTGCTCAGTTTCTCCCTCCTTTGTCAATCCTGGGGAACACCTCTGACTGCCCAGTCACCCTGCAGGGGCTGCTGGTGCCTGCTGGTGCCTGCTGGTGCCTGCTGGTTTTCGTGGGTCTCACAGCAGTACGTGTCTCTAACCAGGCTGCACCGTGTATCTACTGAGCAGGTCCGGCAGCTGGAAAGGAGCATTGGGCTCAAAGATTTGGCCATGGCTGAGATGGAGGAAAAAATCCGGAGCATGGAAGCTTCCACCTACGATGGTGTTTTCATCTGGAAGATAACAGAGTTTGCCCGGAAGCGTCAGGAGGCCATAACAGGCCGTTCTCCTGCCATCTTCTCTCCAGGTTATTTGCAAAATCCAGAAAGTCTTTTGTCTTTTAGCTGTGGGATGTGATGTGATGTGGTGGTGCCCTGTGCTGGGGAGGCACTTGCCATTCAGATGTGCTGCTCTTCTGTCCCCCTTTCCCCCCAGGGCCTGGAACTTTGGGGTTTTTTTGTTAGCATTGGGCTAAATGAAGCTGCTGAAAGGGCTAAATGAAATGCTGCTCTGCTGAAGGAGGTGCTTTTCTGATTGCAGAAGCCTTTTAATTTCTCTGAACTCTCATAGCTCATAACCCTATAGTTAGAGTTAAAGTACTCACACTGTAAAACCCAGCAATAAAATGATTAAGAAAGGGAGGAAATGTATATTAGAGCCCCCTAAATATATTTTAGTGCCCAAAATGTGATGGTGCAAGGGACAACATTAAATAAAGCCCAACCCATACCTATGGAAGTGCTTGAGTATCTGTCAGAGGAAGGGGCTCTCCTCACAGAACTACCCTAGCCCAGGGTGTTCCTCCCCTTCTTAAAAAAGGATCTTGGAGAGGGAGCAGGAGGTTGTGATCTGGCTTGTTTGTGAGAGCACTTCCCAGGCTTGCAGCTAGAAGGTGAAACCATCTCTTCACCCTATTTCAGTGCTCAGTGGGGAGCTCACCTTCGAAAAAAATGGTTGAGGAAGAGAGTCTGTGTTTGCCTGAGCAGGAATTGCTTAGATCTAAGTGTGCTGGAGAGTTTTTCCAAGATGCTCAGAGCTGCATTCAGACCTAGAGCTCACATCTTCCACGTACCTTCCTGATGCTGTGGAAAAGCAGATGGTGGCTGGGCTATCAGAGAAAAGCAACTGGATTTTAAAAATTATTTTAAAGTCTGTTTTCTGGATGAAGGCTGTTCAGAGTCCTTTTTCTCTTGAAAAGCTGAAAGAAAAAAGGATTCCTTTTCATGAGGGGGAATTAAACTCTTACTGAAACTCTATGCATGAAATCAGCACTTCCTTCTGAAAGTCAGGGTGGAAAACCCCTGCTCATCCCCTTTGGGAAGGACAGCACCTTCCCTCTTGTCCCAGAGTGAACAAATCTGCTTCAGCAGATTTTATTTGCTATTTTATTTGACTTGGAGAGAGGACCTTAATTCTTGCATCCTGTCCATGGCTGATCTCCATCTCATGCTCAGCAGTGGTGCAGACCTTGTGGCTTTTTTGGTAAAGGAAAAACTCTTTTGTGGGCCTGTTTTGTGTAGCTGGTTGGTCTCTGCAGCCTGCTTGTGAAAAGTTTTGTGTGTGGCTGGAGGGATGGGAAGGTGATGCTGCTGCTGGAAAAGGCAGAACCTTTCTTTTTTAATCTTGGAAGTGCAAAGCACAAGGCTTGTGTTCACTGCAGCAGTCTGGTCTGTTGCTTAGATGAGAGATCCTTGTTCCTGGGGCTGCTTAGCTGAGGACATGACACTGCAAAACAAAAGTTTCTTGTGGAAAGTGAAACAGAGCAGTGCTGGGAAAGTGAGAGCTGGGAGGAGAGGAAAAGGGAAAGGAGTAGAATTGTTTGGTTTGTATTTAAACAGAAAGGAGCAGAAATACCAAATTAGATCAGACTTAAAATGAAGAGAAGGAAGTACAGTTGCCACTCACTTGCATTGTGAGGACACAGCAGCAGCCACAGGGTTTTGCAAAGGGCAAAGTTGTAAGAGTTCAAAAAGGCAAATCTGCACAAGGAAGGTTCATTGGGAGCATCAGCCAGGAGAGTTCAAAGTGAAGCTTCTGCTGGAAAGCCACCTGCTGCTGGCTTTGCTTCCAGTGCCCTTCACCTTTGCTGGGAAGCAGGATGTTTCCTGCCTCAAAGTTCAGGGGTTTGGGTGGTTGGTGTGGTGGGCACAGGGTGTTGGGCACTGTGCCTGCCTGCTGTCTGTTCCAGGCTACTCCTGCCCACTGATCTGGGCCATCCTTCCTCCAGTTTCCCACCTGGTTTTACATTCTCAGGGTCACAGGAGTGCTGAGAGCCCCAGAGGATGGGCTGCTGGGACTCACAGGGGGGTGATAGATGCTCTGAAAGCCTCTGGGTGAAGCAGGTGGAAAGGAAGGACCAGAGGAAACGAGCTGGGGAGAGCCAGGAGGGAAACTGTGACAAAGCTCTGCTCTCTCTCCTTGCCCTGTTGAGGTGTCCAGTACTTCAGTGCTCTCTGCCTCTCCATGTAAATGCCCTGAGTCCCACAGGGAATTGCTGGCTCTGATCTCCACACTGGGACCCTCGTGGTGATGGGAACTTGCTTGAGCCTCTGTGCCCATCAGAACTCACAGAGGAGGTGCAGCAAGTACCAGGGATGGTCTGACCCTAGCCAAGGTGTTTTTTTTTTTGGGGGGAGTGGTTTTGTTCCTGCTCATCAGCATCACTGCCATGAGCTGCAGCTCCTTTAGCAGTTGTTTGTGGCTCTGCTGGGGATGCAGTGGGAAGCCCCAGCTCTGGGGCAGAGCTGCAGCATCAGACTCTGCTCAGGGCCCTTGTGCCTCTGGTGGGTGGATGGGGAGAGCTGAGGGGCTGGTGCCCAGCTGTGCTGCAGTGCTCTGCATCTTGGCTAGACCAGGGGTTTGTGGCTGTCTCCAGGACAGTCAAAAGTGGCATCTGGCTGTTTGTACCTGGGGGCTTCCTGGGCCTCCTCTGTGGGATGTCTGTTTTAAGACTGAGAGCTGGTTTCTTCCAGGATCCCAACTTTGGAGCTCTCAGAGTTCAAAGGAACCTGCTGGTGCCAGGTTTTACCAGGTGTGACACTCACTGTGTCTCTTTTGCAACCCTTTGGTAGCTTTCTACACCAGCAAGTACGGGTACAAGATGTGTCTGCGCGTGTACCTGAACGGGGATGGCACCGGGCGTGGGACACACCTCTCCCTCTTCTTTGTGGTGATGAAAGGACCCCATGATGCCCTCCTGAGGTGGCCCTTCAACCAGAAGGTGGGTTTGGGACAAAAGCCAGGCAATATACCTTGAGTTTTGCACCTCCTGAAGCTTTTAGATGCCATTGGCCCTGTCCTGCTTAGCAAGCAGAGGAAGAAGAAAGGACTTTGCTGTGTTGGGGGATTCCCCAGTGATGCTGACAGGAGCCAGCGTGCTGGGTCAAGAAGTCAGAGTGCTACAGGGCTGGGGGAAGAAGTGGCAGAGGCTGCAGTAGGAGAGCAGCAGCATGTTGAGAGTGAACAGAACCTCTGTGTGGATTTAGAGTGAGAAAGGGTGGTTGTGGCCTCAGCACTCCAGGCTTGCTCAGCACCAGAAGCTGAGGTTGCCTTCCCTAGATGTTGCAGGTTTGGGAAACACTTCAAGGCTGAGCAGGCAAAAAAAAAAGCAGGAATTTAATTTTTTAAAAAGCTCTTATAGCAGGCAAAGCACTGGTGCAGAGATGGGGGCTGCCTTCTCTCCCAGGGGGGCAGCAACTCTGTGACTTCAGTAAATCCTTGCCTGGGGTGTCAGTGTTGGCAGCAGACACCACACCAGCCACGTGGAGGTTTTCAGTCAGTCTGACAGCCCCCTGCTGCCACACAGGAGTTTCCAGTGACAGTGCAGGATGTGGGAAGCTTTCTGCTGAATGTCACCAAGATGATGTTGTGTTATTGCAGTCGTTCCTCAGCCTCACAGCCGCGTGGTGTGGGTGTGACTGTGGCTGCTTTGGCACTTGTTTCACAGGCTCGAAGCAAGCAGGTCACTGGGCTGGGTTTCCAGGTGCTTTTTCCTCAGCCAGGGGGGTATCATTTTGGTGTTTCCCCACAGGTAACCCTGATGCTTCTGGATCAGAACAACCGAGAGCACATCATCGATGCCTTCCGCCCTGACGTGACGTCCTCCTCCTTCCAGCGACCTGTCACAGAGATGAACATTGCCAGTGGCTGCCCACTCTTCTGCCCTGTCTCTGTGATGGAAGCCAAGAACTCCTACGTGCGGGATGATGCCATCTTTATTAAAGCCATCGTTGATCTCACGGGCCTCTAACCCTCCTCACCTCTGGGAGCAGAGCCAGCTCTGAGTGGTGACCACCCCCATCTGGTGCTGCAGGCAGGTCTTGGAGCAAGGAGGGGGCAGAAAAGCAGAAGGGGAGAAGCCCTTCCCAAAAAGGGACCTTCGCTCTGAGTGGAAACAAGGTGTCTGATGGGAATGCTCTTCCCTGGTGTCAGAGAAACCTTCCCTGAGAAGAGATCTGGGTGGACGTTCAGTGTCTGGGGGACAAGAAGATCTGCAGGGACTCTGGTGTCTGAACTGCCACTGTCTGGGCTCCAAGTGGAAACCAGTGCAGCTCTTGCTCTACCAGTTTAGTGCACAGCCTCAGTGCTCTGTAGTAAAACAAGGTCCTGGCCTGCCTGAGCACCACCTCGGGTGGATGTTCTGGCTCAGCCACCCAGGATTTTCTTCAGAGATCTCTGTTCGTGGAAGTGTGTGCTGCAGGGGCTGCCACTGCCCCACGCTGGGCTGTGCCTGGGTGCAGGGGGAGGGTGTGTGGCAGGCTCAGTGCAAGCTGGGCAGGAGAGGTGCAAACTGTTGTGCTGCTGTTTCTGTGCTGTGTGTGTCTGCAGAGCAGAGTGCTGAGCTGCCTGGCAAGGGGGCAGCAGTGCTCTGAGCTGGGGGTGCAGGATGAGGCAGGCAGTGCCTGCTGCCTGGGAGGGAGTGTGGGGCTGCACCAGGGATGCTGCTGCTGAAAGAGAAGTGAATATTCCCCCAGGAATGCCTGTCCTGTCTCAGGAGAGGAGAGTGACACAGGGCTCTGTGCAGGATGTCAGCTCCCTTGAACCCTCAGTCCCCAGGCAGGAGCCTGGTGGTTCCTGGTCACACACTGAGATCTCCCTGCTCACCTCTTGGTGAGCCTGCAGCCACCTGGGTGGGACCTGGGGTAGCTGGATAGGTCCCCAAGTGAAGCTTCTTGTTCACTTTGCTGTTCACTTTCTGTCTCTGGGCTCCTGGAACTGCTCCCTCGGGGGCAGCAAGTATTCAGGTTTCAGTTGAAGAGTTTGCTGCCAGGTCCCTAGGGGCTGCTTTGTGGTGGCCATGAGTAACTCTGGGGGGGCAGTGGGCCAGGCTGGGCTCTCCACTGCCTTCCCTGCCTCTGCTCCCTGTGCTGTGTCTGAAGATGTCCCAGGGAAGGTTTTGGTTTTTTGAGCTGGGGGGGGGAGGGGGTGCTACAGGCAGAACCTGCCCCAAGGACAGGGGGTCAGGGGGGGTGTGTGCCCTGTGCTGCCTGCACCCTGCCTGGCTGCTGCCCCCGGGACCCTCTTTGTGGGGGTCTCTGCTCTCAGGGTGCTGGGCAGTGGGGCTCTTTTGTGCTGGGGGGGCACCCTGAGCTGCTGCCAGGGGGTGGGTGCTGCTCCTCCTGTCCCAGAGGGTGCTTGGGAGGTGGGGGAGAGAGTCCATGGTGCCAGCAGAGCTCAGGCTGCCCATCCAGGCTCCAGAGGGGACACTGGGGCCATGCTGCTGCAGGGGGGCACAAGGGGGGTGTGTGGGGGGGTTATGGCATGGAGGGTGACAGAGACCTTCACCCTGTGGCTCAGGAGGGGCAGGCCTGGTGCTGTCTGTGCCTTCATGTTTTCAGCAGCCAGGGAGAGGGCACAGCCCTGGGCCCAGCCCTGCCAGCCTGGCTCACACACCACACGGGGCACAAGCCACCACTGGATTATTTTTTTTTGTGTGTGTGTGTGGGTTTTGGGTTGGTTTTTTTTTTTTCTTTTTTGTTTGTTGTTTTTTTGCTTTTGACCATAGCTACTGGAGAGTACCCCTCCCAGCCTGGCACTCTGAAGTTAAAGTTTTTTTCTTGCCTTGAGGATGTAGTAGGGTCAAAAACCACTAATAAAAGCCATTAGAAGAGCATCGGGTGGTGTACAGTCCCTGAGCCACTGGGGCTCCAGCCCTGCAGGGGGTGGGAGAGGGGCTGGGGCAGCATCACCTTGGGGTGAGGAGTTATTTCTGTGCTGGGGGGAGCTCTCTGGGGATAACCCAGCCCTGTCCTGGCTGCAGGGAACGGGCACAGCTCCCTGGGGAACTGGAGAGCAACAGGAAGAGCACATCCAGCATGTTACATGCCTGGTGCTGGGAGCCAAGTACCTGTCCCTGCAGGAGGGACTGTCCTGCACCTCCAGAGCAGCAGCACCAGCCAAGGAACTGAACCTGTGCTTGGGAGCAACAGCACAGCTGCCTCCAAGTGACAAAAACGAGGGGTGCCCAAGGGGGGCTGCAGCACCCACCTCCTTGCAGGGTGACACAGAGCTGCTGGAGGTCACTGGAGCTGCAGTCTGTGGTGCTGCTGGCACAGGAGTCCCACCCCCAGCCTGGCCAGTGGCTGTTGTTCTTGCAGGGAGGGACAGACAGCAGGATGATCCAGACCTTGAGTGCTTCCCCTTCCCCAGTGCTGTCCCCTCCTCCTCCTGGAGGACAAAGGGGACTTGGGCCACTCTCTGCCTCTCCTGGTGCTGCCCAGTTTGGTGCCTGCACCCCCCCAGCCCAGGGCAGGTACTGACCAGCAGTGCCCCCACCCTGTGACCCTCCTGCTGCCAGAACACCATTCAGGAACCACCTCACCCTGCAGAGCTGATGGAGCAGAATGTTTATTCAATGCTGGAGTGAAGAGCAAAACTCAGAACAAACATCAAACCCTCGGTGCCTTGCTCACCACTGCCCACGCCACGGGGGAGTTCACAGTCTCAGGGTAGAAGGAGGAAGGCAGAGGCTGTTCCTCTGCTCTGTGCCTGGACAGAGCTGGATGCAGAGCCTGGGCACACAGGGATCCCCTGGTTCTGGCAGTCCCGTGACAGAAAACCTGAGTACAGGGGTTTTGGACAAAGCCCCAGGCAGCTGCTGGAGCCCAGCAGACCCAGGTACAAACCCCCCTGCCCCGGGCTGCAGGGGCTGTTAAAGCCATCAGTGCATCAGGGCAGGAGCTGCCACCCCTCTTGGGTTTATTTGCAACCTGAGGCAATGAGTGGCACAGACAACTGTCCCTCCTGCTCCTGGCAGAGTCCCAAATGCCTCCTCCAGCCCCTGCTTGGCCCCCAGAGCCAAGAGTGAGAGCCCAGCTCCCAGCAGTGACCACAGCTCCTGGGCTCATCCCCAGCCCCAGCCATCCTGGCCCAGTCAAGACTGGGTGCTTGCTGGAGGGAGAAAAGCTTCAGGGACAGAGTCAATCACTTCAAGTGAGGGGCTGATCACCCAACCCCTGGCAAGCTGGCCCAGGTGTGAGGAAACTTATTCACTGTCCCTTCAGGCAGAGGAGGGCAGCATCCCTGACACCCAGGGGTGACAACCACAGCCACCCACGGGCACCTGCACCCCCTCAGGGAGAACACACCAAGAGAACCTGAAGTGCCACAGCTGGAGCAGTGTGAGAGGGAGGGGACCCTGATGACAAGAGTCATCCTCACAGCTGCCCCTTGGCAAAGGACAGCAAATCCCCTCCAGTACATCCCCACCAGTGCCACCAGCTCACCCCAGTGCTGCCTGGCAGAGGAAGACACAGACAAAGCCAGCACGATGTCACCACCAGCCCTCCCTCATCTCCTTTTTGGGAACTGGTGATACCAACACACAGCTGCCAACACAAGGCATCAACAAGGCTGTTTGCATCCCTGGGGTCACCCCAAATGCCAGCCAGGCCCCCCCCAGCCCTGCCTCCCCTCTTGCTGCCCCCCCTCCTGGGCCACGACCTGGGGTGGGAGGAGGCACTCAGCACACCCAGTTGCCTGTGGAGGTTTGGGACAAACAATAACAAAACTACTGTATTAGAAGAGTCCTGCAGTAAGGCAGCACAGCACTGGACTGTGGTTTCTGCCCAGCACTCTGCAGCTCTTGGTGAGGGCACCACATCCCTGGCTCACACAGTACCAATGCTGGGGACACACCTCGGTCTGCTTTTGGTGACCAAAGCTCACCCAGAGCAAGCTGTGACCAAGTAGCAGCGTTTGTGAGAAGCTGTGAGGAGCCCATCCTGCAGTGACCAGCTAGGGCTGCTGCCTGCCAGGCCCAGAACAGGCCTTCAGCTCTTACATTCTGCCTTTGAAGCAGCTGCTCCAAGGACGAAGCGATTCCTGCTGCCAGGGTTCCTCCTGACTCAGCAGATTGGATCTGTGTGCCCAGAGCTCATCTCTCTTGTGCAGGGCTCAAAGCTCTGCAAGCTCTAGAGGAGGTGGCTGCAGTGAGGAAGCTGCAGGAGCAGGTGGACCTGGGTTCAGCTCTTCTGGTTCAGGAGCCAGGAGAAGAGCAGTTTCCTGGGCCGGGGCTTCCTGGCCTGCTGGACACGCAGGGCGCGGGGGGAACGCCAGACCTTGATGGTGGCATCATCACTGGCTGTCAGGAGCAGCTCCTGCTCCACTGGGCTGAATGCCACCGAGTTCACCACGTTGTCATGCTGCAGCTTGGCCAGACAGATGTTGTAGTGCCTGTCCCAGATGTAGCCGTGGCGATCCTCTGCCCCACTGCAGTGGATAAGACACCAGTAAGGATGTCTGTCACCCCAGCACCCCCAAACCTGCTCTTCCCAACCCCTCTCCTTCCGTGCACCTGAAAGCAGAGAGTGCCCCAGCCTGGCCAGAGGCCCAGCCTCTGCCTGGAGCCCCATCACCCAGGCAGGCCAACTCCCTTGGGGTCCCCGGAGCTGTTTGAGGAACCCCTTCAACTCACCCCACAGCCCCAAAGATTTGTCACCTGCTGCCAAACATGCCACAGCCCCAGATTTCCCCCCCCTCCTCACTGATTTCATAGCAGGACCAGGGCAGCATCTATCCACACCCTGTCTCCTTCCAAACCTCCCTTCCAGCAGAGTGACCAGTTGGCCCCAAGTCCCCACTGGGTGTGGGGTGAGGATCCTGCCCAAGCCCTGCCAGGCACCTTGCTACGAAGTCCCTGCTGACATCCAGGAAGATGAAGAAGCATTCCTCGTTGGGGGTGTAGGCCCGGTGTGCTCGCAGGGCCCTTTTCACCTCCTTCATGGTCTTCAGGTCAAACACGTGCAGATCAATCTCCTCAGCAATGGGGGGGGGCTGCATGGGGTCAGAGATGACACAGTCCCTGGGCCAGGCACGGCTGTTCACGTACAGGTACCTGGGGAGGGGAGCAGAGGGGTCACCCTGCACCTCGCTGCATGCAACAAAGCTCAAGGAGCTATAAACACACAGGGCAGGGACCAAGAGCTTTCCTGTTGACCAAAATCCAGGCTGAAACACTGGAGCATGGTGCTCAGCCAATTTCTGCCCCTTTGGGAAAGGAAAGGGCCACCCTTGGGGCTAGGTCAAGCCTCTTTAATCCAGTTAAACCCAGTTTTAGGGATGGCAGTATACTGATCTGCCTCAGGAACAAGACCCACTGCTGTGAGCAGCTCCTTGACCCTCACGAGGCTCCTGCTCCTCCTACCCTGAACCAGGCTGGGCAGTGAGAGGGAGAGAAGTGTTCCTGCAAGCTCAGAGCAGGTGCTCAGCCCCTGCAGGTGCCATCAGCACTCAGACATAAATGGGATGTGAAAGAGCAGAGTACCCTGTGTCACCCACTGCTCCTCTTCCTCCATGAAGCCCCAGAGCAGCTGTCACCCACCCCCCCGGGGCAGCAGTGTCCCCCTGCCATGCTCACCTGTGGTCAGGGGACAGGCCCATGCCAATGATGTGCCCGTGGATGTCGATGACGTGATCAAGGGAGTCAAAGAACTCATCCGAGCGCCTCTCCTCCCCCAGCACTGGCCCAGCTGTTGTCATCTGATGAGGCAGGATCCTTTTAATCCCTGGGGGACAGAAACCAGAATCAGGTGGTTCTGAAGGGTGCAGACAGCAGGGCTGGTGGAAGTCCCCAGGTCATTAAAGGTTTCCCTTAGTGCTGGTCTGAAAGGAGAACTGGCTGCGCTGGCTGAGGCCCAGGACGGGGCTGCTGTCCCTGCAAGGCTCCTTCAGGCTCTCCCATGGGATAATCCTGGCCAGGACACTGCCCTTGGGGACATGCTGGCACATCCAGCCCCAGCCAGGGAGATGCCTAGCACTCAGCTGCCATCCTGCCTGCTGCAGCCTTGGGTACCCCCAGCCTGCTCCGAAGCACGAGGAAGCTGCACTGGCCCGGGACACACTCTGGTTGCAGGAAGGTTTTTCTCCTCAATTCATCTTTGGGTTGGGTGACATCCAGCCTGGAGAAGGCCCAGCAGGGTTTTCCCCTGCCACTGCCAAGTGTAGGTGGGGGATCACCCCCAGGTAAGCTCAGGAATAGGGGTTTAAACCCAAACTGGGCTCAAGCCCTTCACAGCTTTTGAACTTCCTGACTCAGGCAGACACATGGAACAGGTTCTGACCTCTCCTGCTCCAGCTCCAGACAGAAGTCCCAAACAGACCATCCATGGCAGCTTCCTGGAGGGCTCCTATGGGCCTCAGCAGCTCTTGGGCTCACATGGGCTTCATCTTCCAAGAGGAGCTGGAACATGGCCCACCCCATTGCCTCCCAGTGGAATGCTGCCATTCCTGATTTCAGCCCTTCCAGGGCAGGGGAGACATGGCACTGCACCCTGACTCCAAGACCCTTCCCAACATCACTGCCTCTGAGCCTGGGCTGCTCAGGACCTTCCCTCTCCCACCCAATGGGCACTGCCTGCCACCATCCTGTGCCTCCTCTCCGCAGCACCAAGCTCAGCCCCAGGGCCCCACGCACAGAAGAAGCAGCTTCCCCCATGGTTCAGGCCCTCCTCAAGCCAAGGGACACAGGAGCTGGAGGGACACTCCTGAAGCAGCCCTGGTGTGCTGCAGACCAGGTGAGATCACAGGGGTGGCAGCAGCCAGGAGTGCAGCTCCCCCAGGCTGGGAGAGGTGAGTGCCAGAGAGTCCCAGTGCCAGCCCCTCAGGGGACAGCAGCAGGTGTGGTGGCTGTTCCACACAGAGACCATGGACAAACCTCATGTTCTGCACTGACTGAGAGCTGGGAGAGGAGCCAAGCCAGGGCCTGACCCTCCTGACAGCCAGGCTGTGCTGTGGGCACCAACTGCCCCATTGGAACCAGAGTTCAGAGGCACCAAATCCCAGCCCAGGGGTGGGCACTGCCCCTGGACCACCCCCAGCTCTGCCCTCTGCCTGAGCCAGGGCAGGCTCAAAGTCCACCCTGCAGCCCTGGCCATGAGGAGGGAGCACAGCCACACTGTTAACCAGGCAACCCTTCTCCAGGTTGCCAGAACTGCCTCTCTCTGCCTCACTGGGCTGTACTGGTGCAGGACTGACAGGAAGGTGGGCAGAGCCTGCAGCAGCAACACGAGGCTGTAATTGTGCAAGGAGCAAAAGAACAGAGACTGTCTGGAGTTACAGAAGAGTCCTCTTGCCTGCAGCACCTCTCCTTCCCTCCCCACACTCCTCCTGATCTGTCTCATCCTTTCCATGAATATTAAGGCTTCTCCAGGAGCAGCCAAGCTTCCTGCTTCTGCTCGTCACAGCTTTGCTGAACCCTCAGGCTCTGCTGGTTTCAGTGCCCCAAAAACCAGACCCAGATGAGCAAGAGACATCCCAGCCCAGGAGCAAGTCAGAGGCAGAGCCTGTAGCAACTGCTTGGCACCAGCTGCCAGGGACACACCAGCTGAAGGGGCTCAGCACCCACCTTGAGGCCCCTTCAGCACCAACCCAGTGAGGTGGGTGGGGTGGGGGAGGGCAGGGCTGTGTCTAAGAGCTGATGTGATGCCAAGCTGCTCCCCCTGACCCCACGCCAGGGGAATGGGGCTGCAGCCCTTCCCCACACCCTGATCAGGGCAACCACTGCCCACATCCACCCCCTTGTGCACAGCTCCTGGCTGATGTCCTCAAGTCAGGAGTCCCTTTGCCCTTCTCCATCTTCTGCTCAGCCCTTGTCTTTCGTGCTTGGCCAAGCACTAAGTCTGGCAGCAACAAAACACCCCTCAGGGGAGCACCTGTGGGCTTTGAGCCCCTCCAGGGATGGGGTCACCTCAAGAGCTTCCTGTGTCAGGTCCAGCAGCCTGAGCAAGGCAGCAGCTCCCTCTCCCCCAGCAGGCAGACAATACCACAAAGCTTTTCTGGCTCCCCAAACCCTGGGGGAGGCCCAGGCTCTGCCCAGCCTTACCTATCTGGTGTGGGGAGTAGGTGAGGCATCCTGTGGTGAAGATTAAATACTTTGTCTTGCTGTTGCTCTCCGTGGGGAGCAGGTTGAGCTCGGGGGGTTTCGTTCTGTTGCGTACGAAGAGCTCAGCCACCTTTGTCTCCAGCTCTGTCTCAGTCATGGCAGGTCTGACACCCTCCAGGATGTCATCAAACAACTGCTGCAGCCCAGGCTCTGCTGTCACACCCCTCTCAGCTGGCAGCTCCTGGACTCCTGGCTCCGGAGCCCGTCTGGGCCTGACCTCCTCTTCCTCACTGTCACTGCCAAGATCAAAGACTGGGCAGGTGGAGGAGGCAGCCAGCTGCTCCTCGTAGTCCAGGAGCAGGTCTGGGGAGTCATAACGGCTGCAGTCAGCCACCATCACAGTCCGGATGGTGCTGGCATTCAGGTTCTGGATTTTGAAGAGTCTCTTCACTACGTTGACATTCTCAGACTCTACACCCTGCAAGGGGAAGGGAGAAGTGAGCAGGAACCACCCCGTGTCCAGCCCTACAGCTCAGACCAAGAGGAGGTGGCACAGAGGACACCAGTCCCTGCACCAACCCTCAGTCCCAGGCAACAGGGTCCTGCAGGCAGGTGTCAGCAGAGCTGGGACCACCCCCACTGCAGGGATCTTGACAAGAATTTCAGGAACAAGCTCTGGGATAAACACGGGTGCAGCATGCAGTGCCATCCCTCTGGCCAAGCAGCAGTGGAGGACTCCATGCTCCTGAAGCATGCCTGGAGCATCAGGAATAGCTGGCAAGCTGCTCCCAGACACAGGCTGAAGGCCTCTTCCTGCTGAACTGCTCTGGCAGCCCGTGGCTGTGCTCCACCAGCCTGGACAAAAGGGTTCCTCCTTCCTTTGGAGATGGAGGAGTTAATGCTGTGGAGTCAGCACAGCACAGAGGGGGGTGATGGGGAGGGTCTCTGCTGCCAGAGCACTTCAGCCAGGGCCAGCATCCACCATTCATGTTGAAAAAGACAAAACACCAGGAGATGAAGTTGTGACATCAGGACAGAGGCAAAACACAGAACAGGACCAGGTCTGAGCAGCACAAACACCAGGGAGTGACCAAGCAGCAAGGCCAGCACACACTGCTCTCCAGGTCTCAAGACAGCACCTGGCCCATGGGGATGAGAGGCAGGGCTGGGATCAGCCCCTTGGCTCCTCCAGCTCCTGGACACAACACCTGGAGCTCCAGCTGGAGAACAGCCACTGCCTGGACACCACAGAGTGCAGCTGCCCCAGGCTCAGCACCCCCACTGAGGTTCCACCTCTCTCCTCTTGAGCAACACGTGCTCCAGGGCACTGCAGTCAAATCCTCACCCCAATTAATGGGACAAGAGTTACTGGAGTCTGAGGGTGGTGATGGAACACCAGAGTGGGCACCTCGGGCTTGTACCAAGGGTGGAGAAACCTCATGCATGGTCTGCCTGGAGCTGAGGCTCCTGAGGGCAAGTCAGAGGAGACAAACAGGGAGGACAGGGCCACCTGCCCCTTTTCTGCCTCCTCCTCTTCCACAGCACTTCTTCCCCCAGCTGCTGGGACACAGGGACCTCACCTGGAAAGCATTGTTCAGCCAGAGCACAGAGCAGGACGTTATCCGCCCGATCCGGTGCAGGTTCCCAGAGATCAAGTTGGTTTCATTCAGCCAGCAGCCAAACACATCATAGGGCTTGTTCCTCACCCTGGAGAGCAGAGTGAAGTTCTCTGGAAGGGAGAGGAAAGGTGAGTGAGGTGATGGCTCAGAATTATGAGCTGGGTACAGAGTGGGGTTGAGAGCAGCCCTGGGGAGGAGGGTTTGGGGGTGTTTCCTGACAAGGGTCTGAGCAGCAGCCTGCAGGGCACTCAGGCAGCCCAGGAAGCCAGAACTGTCCTAGGATCAGCAGATCAAAAGAGGGGATTCTCCCCCTCTGCTCTGCTCTTGTGAGACCCCACCTCAAATGCTGCATCCACTCCTGGTGTCCCCACCACAAGGACACAGATCTGCTGGAATGAGTCCTGAGGAGGCCACAGAGATGACCCAGGGGCTGGAGCAGCTCTGGCAGGAGGAGAGGCTGAGGAGCTGGGATTGTTCAGCCTGGAGAAAGACTCCTTGGGGACCTCAGAGCTGCCTTCCAATACCTGAAGGGAACCTCCAGGAAGGCTGCAGAGGGACTTTTCACAAGTGTCCAGCCATAGGACAAGGGGAAATGGTTTTAAACTGAAGGAGAAGAGGTTTAGACTGGATCTTAGGAAGAAGTTCTTCAGCAGGAGGGTGCTGAGACTCTGGAACAGATTGCCCAGAGAAGCTGTGGCTGCCCCCTCCCTGGAGGGGTCCAAGGCCAGGCTGGATGAGGCTTGGAGCACCCTGGGCTGGATGAGAGGTGTCCCTGGCCAGGGGAGGGGGTTGGAGGAGATGAGCTCTGAGGTCCCCTCCAACCTGAGCTATTCTGTGATTCTGTGGCTCTGGCAAAGGCTTTGGAGAAACTGTGGCAGAAGACACAGAAGCAAATTCAGGAGAGGCCTTGGCACAGCTCCCCCACCACACACTGAGCAGCCACTGCCCAACCTCCAGCAGCTCCAGTCACTGCTCTGGATAGGATCATTCCTGCCTTCCCCAGAGATGTGTGGGGAGAGGGAACCCAAAATCAAAGGGCAGCCAGACAGAGACAGAGCTGAGAGCAACCTGATCACCCTGCCCTGCCCCAGGTGTCACCCAGAGCAGAAACCCTCGAGAGCAGGAAGATGCCAAAGGTGCTCAGAACCTCTCCACCCCAGCCTGGGGCCTTCCTGAGCCATGGGGAGGGGTCTGTCACAGCTCCCCTCAGGGGGACTGGGGACCAGTGACCAACTGGGGCAGTTGGGCTGAGGCAGTGTCACCAAAGTGCAGCAGAGCTGAAGGAAGATGCCTCCTGAGGCCTCAGGATGGGACCATCCCCCTCCGAGCCAGAGATGGTGGGTCAGGGCAGAGGTAAGGGAGGTGACAGGTAACACAGAATGAACACATGCCACACTGCCCCTGGGTGACAACAGAGTGGCCCAGGCAGAGCTAAGGCTGGAGGTTTGCCCTCCAGAAGTGTGACTGGGAGCCCTTTGCTTGTCCTGCCTTCCCCCCATGCAGCTGGGGAGGGGAACCAGCACCCACCACTGCCCACCCCCCAGCAAGGAGGTGAGGGTGGCACCTACCCATGCTGATGACAGCAATCTCCCCTGAGGAGGAGTTGTGAGGCCCCACAAAGACTCCAGACACCAGGAGGAGGGAGTCATCGGAGTTGAACTGGGAGAACTGTGTGTAGCTCCAGTTGTAGGGCCTCATGTTGGAGCTGTGCTGCAGGGAGATGTCCAGCTCATTGCTCCAGATCTGCAGAGAGATGGACAAACAGTCAGGAAGCTGCTGAGAGGCCTGAGAGCAGTCCTGCTTTATCTGCTCCCAAGCATTCACCAAAAAACATCCCACATGGAAGATCCTATTTCCCTCTCTCCCTCCCAGGAAGTGGCCAGCAGCCTTGGCAAGTGGCCAGCAGCCAGAGGGGCTCAGGCAGGGACTGGTACTGCCACAGATGGGTTTGTCTGCACATTCAGAGAGATTTCTCCCAGGATAACTGCTCCTGCAGAACGATCCCTGCAGCAGATCTTTATCTCCAGGGTTGCTGTTGGACAGGGAGCAGGCAGGGCCAGGCAGGTGCCTCCAGTGGACCTGGAACCCAGAGCCCTCCAGGGGTGTGTGCAGGACTCTGGAGCTCTGAGAACAGAACCTGCAGGAAGTGGCCCAAGGAGCTTCTCCAACCAGACTCCTTTTCCTTGGAGCCCAGAGACAGGACAAGGGTTATGAGCTGGAGCACAGGAGCTGCAGCTGAACATTAGGAAAACTCTGCTGTGAGGGTGAGAGCAGAGGCCCAGGCTGCCCAGAGGGGCTCAGCCCCTGCCTGGACACCATCCTGGGCAATCTGCTTCAGCAGGGGAGCTGGGACAAAATGATCTCCAGAGATCATCTAGTTCAACTTCCAAACCCCACCATGGGGAGGGGATGCTGTGAAACTCAGGGACAGCAGCCCCAAACCCTCCTCTGGCAGACACTCAGCCCCTCCCTGAGCTGGGAGGGCAGGGCAGGGAACTGTACCTTGACAGTGCAGTCTTTGGAGCAGGAGGCAAACAAACAGCCAGAGTGGGAGAAGCTGAGGTGCAGCACCTGGTCATTGTGCTCCTTCAGGGCCTGCACCTCCACGCAGGGGATGGTGTCATAGAGCCTCTGGAACTCCTCATACCAGGAGACTGCAGCTGGAAGACATCAGCAGGGAGAGGGGACAGGAGAGTGAGGGGAGGGAAGGGACAGGATTGGCCCAAACACAAAATCCAGAGTTTAACAAAGCTCAGCCAGGACTGCTGCAAGCTGGGCCAGGGGCAGCCCAGGGCCTCCAGCTGTGCTCAGGTGTTTCTCAGCAGTTTCCCCACTCCCACACCCCATCATCCAGCAAACACACAACTCCCCAGCATGCCACCACGTTCCAAACCAGTGCAGCCAGTGCAGGAGACATCCCCAGCAGAGCTGGCAGAGAGCAGACAAGAAGCCCTGCTCTGCAGAGCTGCAGCAGCACGCAGACAAACCTGTCAGGTGACAGGAGGGGAGCTGCTGGCTCCACCCCCATTACCTTGTCTAGCACAGAGTTAATAAAGTGCCAGAAAGGGTATGAGACCAGGGGAAAAAAAAAAAACAGTGAGAAAAGAGATTTTTTTCAGTGAGAAAAGAGATTTAGAGAACTCCAACTGGGAACAGAGGAGCAGAAATCACACTGATGGCCAACCAAAAGGCAAATGAAGAAGATTCTGAGTGCAGTGCCTGTCAGGCAGCAGCAGATCTCAGGGATGCAAAGAGGATCAGACATGTTTATGGATAAGGGCCAATTTCCCTAGTTATGCTGAACAGGACTGAAGGGTTTTGTGGAACTTGCTGCAGGCCAGGAGGCACCAGGAGGCACCAGGAGGCACCAGGAGGCTCCAGGAGGCTCCAGGAGGCTCCAGGAGGCTCCTGCAGGCAGGGAGCAGCTTGCTGCCAGGACCCCGCTCTGCTCCTCACTGCCAGGGCACTTCATTCCCCCCTGGCACTCCTTGTTCCTGCTCATCTGACTGGGAAGCAGCCTGGACAGATCCCATCCAGCCAGGGAATCCCAGGATTGCCTCTGAGAAGCCCCATGGGCATCATTCCCCAGAGCCACCCCAGCCCCCCAGCTGCCACCCCATGGCCCTGGGGGAGCCCCAGTGGTGCTGAGTGACTGCTCAGCCCCAGACACTGCCAGAGAACAGGGCTGGCAGCTTCTGGCAGCTTCCCAGCACTCCAGGAGGTTGGAAATGCTGGAGCTTGGTGAAAAACTCCAGATAAATCCTGCAGACAACATTCCCAACCCCCTGGAGCCCCTGGGGTCTGTGCAATGAAGTGACACAGCCCAACCCACCCCTTCCACATCCCACATCCTCTCAGAGTCCTTCTGAGCTGGTGCTTCCCCCCCAGCCCCACTGCTCATCCTGGGTGGCTCTTCCCACCCTCCTGGGGCAACTGCAGCTCCAGGTCCAGGAGCCAATTCCCTCCAGTGGGAGCCCTGCACCCATCCTGGGGAGCAGGATGGAGCTGAGTCCCCCCCAGGACCTGTGCCAGATGCTGGGAATGGTTCTCCAGCCTCCAGGAGGCTCCCATGGACAGGGGTGTCTGGGGTCACCCCCTAACCTGCACTCAGGAGGGGCAGAGCTGTGCTGGTGCCCCTGCAGCTCTGGGCTGCTGGGGGAGTTTCCTGCTGCAAGCTGAGGCCAAGATCCAGCCCCACAGGATGGCTCAGCTCCTGCCCCCAGCTCCTGCCCCCAGCAGGGTGACACAGCCCCACACACACCCCACAGCACCCACCAGGCCTGAGCCCCTGGAAACCTCTGAGCAGGTTAACTGGGACCTGCAGCTCTTCCCAGTGGGGATGGGGAAGGGGCAGAGCCCAGAGCACAGCCCTGCTGGGAGGTGCTGAGCAGGAAAAGCCAGCACAGAGCCCCCCGGGCTGCCTGGCAGCTGCACTGGTGACTCACTGCGTCTCCTGGGGATGTCCCTCAGCACCAGCACCCCGATGGGCCGGGGGGAGCTCAGACACCCCCAGTCTGGGCCAGAACACGGGAGCTGAGGCCTTCCCAGCTCTCTGATGCCCCTTCCTGAAAGGTTTGGGCAGTTCTGGAGCCCTTGGTGGGCCCAGCCGAGCCTGGGGACTGCCCCGTGACAGGGTTTAGTGGCTCCAGGTGACACCAACAGGGACAAGGTGGAGCGGGAGCNCGGCCCCCCCGGCTTGGGGACAGGGGGGGCGACAGCGGCCACCCCGTCCCCAGAGCCCTTTGGGGTCGGTGGGGGCTCAGGAGGGGCTCAGCCTCTCTCAGGTGAGAGTTCGGGGGGTGCTGGGGACCCCCCTGGGGCTGGGACACCGGGACAGGGGAGCTGCAGTGTGTCACCCCCCGGCTCTCTGCCTGTCCCCCAGCCCGTCTCCGTCCTGTCCCTCCCCAGGAATGACAACCTGGGACATCGGGGGGATGCCTCGGACACCCCCTGCCCTGCTCCCCCCTGTCCCTCTGTCCAGCTGTCCCCCCCGTGCTCTGCCACTTGTCCCCTGGGGCTGGACTCTGGGCAGAGCCGCCGGGTTTGGGGTGCTCGGGGCAGTGGGTGCGTGGGGCAGGGGGGGTGGTGGCACCCCGGGGGTGCTGACCTGTCAGGCAGTGACCCCCCTGTCCCTGCAGCTGGCGGGAAGGTGGTTCCTGGTGGGAATGGCCTCATCCTGCAGGGACCTGGCGGAGCAGAGCCACCGGCTGGAGGCCACCGCGGTGACAGTGACCGTCCCCGATGGACACAGCATGGAGATCAGCACCTTCAGGAAGCTGTGAGTGACACCAGGGACACAGACAGGGACACTGGGGACACAGACAGGGACACTGGACACAGACAGGGACACTGGACACAGGGACAGGGACACTGGACACAGGGACAGGGACACTGGACACAGGGACAGGGACAGGGATACAGGGACAGGGACACTGCCGGCAAGTCAGAGCAGAGCCAGTGCCCTGAGCGTGGGCCCCGAGATGTCCTGGAGCAGGGAAGTGGCTTGGGAATGTCCCCTGGGATGCTCTGTGCTGGGAGCCCCTGGCCACAGTGGGCTGACACCCTGGCACCCACACGGCCACCAGCCTGGGGTGGGTGTGGGGGGCAGCAGCCAGGCTGGGGAAACTGAGGCACCGAGCAGGCTCCGTGGTGAAGTGGCTCCATGGCTGCTCAGCCAGGGATGAGGAGGATCCCAGCAGGAGTCTGGCAGAGGAGGGGGGCGGGGGGCTCCAGCACCCCCGTGGGGGTCTGTGGGGCTGAGCTGGGCTCAGGGCTGCAGGGAGGGGACAGGAGCCCCTTGGGCTCAGCAGGGTTCAGGTTCCACTGCTCTCTGCGTGTCTCCTCGGGGTTTGGGACAGCCTTTTGCAGCATCCACACTGGGGAGCAGGAAAACAGGTCCTTGTGTGTGTGTCCTGACACAGGGGACAGGCAGGGAGCCAGGGCCAGATCCTGCCCTGATGCCACCTCCTCCTCCTGCAGGGAGGGGACGTGCTGGGAGATCCGGCAGCGGTACCAGCCTGCCCAGAGCCCTGGACACTTCCTCCTCAAGGGTGAGTGGTGGTCTGGGGGCTGCAGGGACAGTGGGTTGGGAGATGCCCCCCTCCTGCTCTTGGTGACACTGTGGTGCTGGTGTCCTCCTCCCGTTATGGGATGGGAGTCTCAAAGTAACCCCACACCAAATGCCACCCCGGGGAGTGCTGTGGGGTGCTGCCTTCTGGCAGAGCCTGCTGACCCCTGATTTGCACCCCTTGTACATCCCAGTCGTGGTGAAATGAGGCACTGGGATGGTACTGGGGCTAGCCAGGGCTAACCAGGGTTAACGGGGTCTCCCCCAGGCCGTGGCTATGGCAATAAGGTGGATGTGGTGGTGGCTGAGACAGAGCACAGCAGCTACGCCATCCTCTACTACCAGAAGGGCCAGAGCATCTCAGTCAAGCTCTATGGTAGGTCAGTGCGTGGGGGCTGGGATGACAGAGGGGGAGGACACCCGTGCTGGGCTCAGGGGATGCCCACCCAAAGCCCTGGGGGACCCAGAGGCAGGGATGGGACATCCCATGGGGTCCTGTCCCCACATGGGGGGGAGGGGACAGGACAGTTTCTCCCCAAATGCCATGGGGGGAAAAAACAGGCAACCAGCCTCTCGGGGCCAAAAGACCCCTTGGCCCTGAGTTTGGCTGCAGGGGGCACAGGGGGGGGTTTGGGGCTGAGCTGAATGCCACTGACTGTGTCTCCCTCTCCTCACAGGACGGACCAGCCAGGTCAGCAATGCTGTTGTGGACAAGTTTGAGCAGCGTGTCAGGGCTGTGGGTCTGAGTGAAGATGTCACCTACTATTTCCCCATATACGGTGGGTGGCACACGGTCCCCTGGGAGCAGGGGCTGGGGGCTGGCCCCTTCAGAGTGGGGTCTCTGAGGTTTGAGCAGCTTGTGGCCCCGAGTCACCCACAGTAGGGCCATATGTGGGGCCTGTCCCCATGCTGTGGCCACCCTGGGGATGAGGTTGCAAGGGCAGGGCTGTGCCCCACAGTGTCCTGGGGGGGCAGGGGCAAGGGGTGCTGAGTGCCCCAGCAGGATGACCACCCCAGGTGCTCTCTCTTGCAGGGTTTTGCAGCTCTGCAGATGAGTTTCACGTCCTCGATGGTGAGTTGTGGGTCCCAGGAGGTGCTCTGGGTGCCCCCATGTGCCAGGCTTGAACCCACCTTAGGCACCATGTGGGTTTCTCCTGCCCTGGCTGTGGGCTGGGCACCTTTGCTGGGGTGCGTGCTGGTCTGGGATGAGGTGTTCTGGGACAGGGACACCCTGGGGTCAGGGCTGGGGACACATCTGTCACTTCTTGATGGTGCTTTGGGAGGCAGAGGTGGGTCTCCAGCTCTGGTGTTGGCCTCAGACTTCTCCCCAGCCCCTTGGCATTTCCCTTCCCTTCCAGAAATGAAACTGTAGGTGCAGAGTGCTGCCATGAAGTCCACAGAGCATCATCAGCCACCCACACCCACGCAGGACACAGCTGGCATCTACTGCTGCCCCCCAGCCCTGTGGAACTCACCAGCTCCCCCGGCTGCCCCTGTCCTGTGCCCCCACAGCTTTGTGACATCCCAGTGCCCTGCAGGAGCCAGCAACACCCCAATAAACACCTTGCAGAAGGGGCTGTGTCCAGAAAAGTCACCCCTCGAGGGACCTGCTCCAGCAAGGCCAGTGCTGCTTCCACCCCTGGACTGCCAGTGCCCCAGCATCCTGTGCCAGGGGCTGCAGCCCCCTCAGCCTCACCTTGGCCTCACCACAACAAGGGGATAATGGTCCTGATTTCCTTTTGGGTTGTCTGGTTGGTGGGTGAGGGAAAGCCCCAAGGACTCAGCATGGTCTGGGGAAAACCCCCAGTGCCTGGTGCCCGGGTGGCTGTAGGGATCAGCACAGGAGCAGCCCTTCCCCCAGGACAAGGTAGGAGATTCCAGAGGAGGAAATTTGAGCTCCGTGGAAGTCCTGCTTCCCATCACAGGGCTTCTGGAGCTGTGAAACATCCCATGCCCAGAAACAGCTCCTGCTCCTGCCCCAGCCCGGTGAACCACATTCCCCAGGGTCCAAACCCCTGGCTGTGGGGGCTTCCTAAAGGCAGGAACCTGCTTTGCATGCTCTGAGCAGGCTGCAGGAGCTGCAGGAGCTGCAGGGGCTCGGGCTGTGGTGCAGGCAGGGCAGAGGGGCTGCAGCACTAACCCTGGAGCTGCAGCCCTCGCCCCTCGCAGGACCCCTCTGTCCTTTCTGTCCATCCCGGCTGAGCTCAGGGATGCTTTGGATGTCTGGTGCAGGTTCCCTGGGGTGGGAGGGGGTGGGGAGCAGCCCCCTGCCACAGCCCCCTGCTACATCCCTCTGCCTGCCAGGCCGGAGTTTTGCAATCCTGGCGGGAACTGGTAACACATGTTTTTTATCAGGGAATTATGCAAGGGACGGGAAGGGACCGCACGTGACGGGTCCACAGCCACCCCCCTTCCTGCTGCCCACGTGGAGGAACGGGCTGTCTGCCTGTGCTCCCAGAACCCCCAGGTCCTCTATGCCCAGCAGAGTTGGGGGGTCGTTGGGTTGTGGGTCCCCCCCACTCTCGGCCCTGCACCCCCAAGCAGCTGCAGTGTGGGGGGAGCTGTGCTGGGGGGTGAGGGGAGAGCCCTGACCCCCTGCCCAGCCCAGCCCAGTGGGTGTTCACCTGGTGTGAGCCCATTCCTGGGGTACAAACACCCAGGTTGTGCCAAGGGGCTGTGTCCAGGCACCTCTCTGATCCATCCATCCTGCCCATACCCCCCCAGCCCCACCAGCCTGCCCCACACCACGGCTGCTGCCCCCCTGCTCCTGAGCTTGCACCCACCTTTGCCACCCAGCACCTGGGCTGGCCCCCCCACCTTTGCCCCCACCAGGAGCCCAGGAACCTCCTGGGCACCCCCTCCTGTCAGCGGGGAGGGAGCTGTGGACACCTGGACAGCAGGGGTGGCTTTGTGTCCCTGCAGTGGGACCCACGGGTCCTCTGTCCCCCCGTGGGTGCCCGCTGCAGAGTCTGCTCCCAGCATCCTGCACCCTGAGGGTGGGCTCAGAGAGGGGCTGAGCCCCCAGCCCAGGATGCCGGGGGGCCCCCAGCCGGGCTCTCGTGATGCTGGGTCCTGCCTGGCTCAGCTTTTGTTTTGTTTTAATAAATCCGTGTAGCCGGGGCTGGCCGGGCCCCCGGTGCAGGGTGTGGGGGGGCAGGCGGGGCACGCAGCAGGGAGAGGGGAAGGGAATGTGCTGGGGCAGGGAGGGGGGGACAGGGGGGGGGCTGCCATAGGAGAAATCCAGCTGTTGTGAAAACAGGTCCTTACGTAAAGAGCTTTGGCAGGGCTGTGCCGCGGGCAGAGCCAGCAAACACGGCCAGCCCTGCCCCAAAACCCTGCCAGAGCCAGGGGTGCTGCTGCCCACACCCTGTGTTCACCCCCAGCCCTCACCCTGGGGGTGTTCAGGGTGTCCCCAGATTAAGGGGGGACAGCTCAGCACCCACTGGTGACCTCAAAGCAAGAAGGAGGAGGTCTCCCAGCCCCCTCTTGGCAAAGGGTGTGAGGTGGCACCGGGGAGGGTGGGGGGATGAAGCATTTGGGGGCCCATCCAGCTGCCTGCTGGTCGCCAGGGAGAGAGGCATCAGGGCTGCCCACAGCTGGGGTCTGCCCCCCCAAACCCCCCAGGGCCCAGTCTCAGTGGGACTCATCCCTGCAGGTGGCAGGGCCAGCTGAGGTTTCTCCTCAGGTGATGCAGGGAGGTGGGTCAGAGCCAGGGGGTGTTCCTGCAGGACCCCCTGCAGATGCCCACAAGCCAGAGGGCTTGGAGCAGAACCTGGCGGGCACTTGACGTTCTCCCACTTGACTTGCCCCTCTCTGAGCCCGAGCCAGGCTGTCCCACAAGGATGGGGCAGCCAGCAAACCCTGACCCCAGGTCCTGAGCCCCTTTCTGTGCCCACCCTGTCCCCAGCTCTGGGGCTGGGACAGCTGCCGTGCTGGCTGTGAGCTGGGTTGGTTTTTTTTGCTGTTTTTTTGTGGGTTTTTTTTTTTCTTTTTTTGCTGTTGAGCCTTTTGGCACCCCAAAGCAAACATGTCAGATCAACAGGAGGGAAATATTTTCAGGTTCCCCCCCGCCTGCCCTTTGGCTTGGGCACTCACCCCTGCTCTCACTTGCATAACAACGCGGGGGGAGGCCCAGCTGGCCCCCGGGGGCCACCGCATCGCCGGCCCATAAATAGGGGCTCGCCGGGATCTCCAGCACTGCAGGACTGCCCCATTCTCTCGCTCGGTTCGGTTCGGTTCTGTTGGGCTCGGCGGGACATGCGCTCCATGCTGCTCAGCGTTCTGGGGCTGACGCTCCTCGGGGCTCTGCAGGCACAGGATGACATCCCCGTGCAAAGCGACTTCCAGCAGGACAAGGTGACCCAGTCCCGACAGCATCCCCTGCCTGGGGGCTCGTGGGTGCTTTGGGGGGTTCTCGCCCTGCCAGTGGGCAGAGATGATGTTACGGGTGGGTCTGGGGAGCCCTGGGGGGGGGATGCAGGAGCCCGTGGAGCAGGACCAGGTGGCTGTGGGAATGGGAACGGGGTGGGTGAAGAGGCATGGGGGGGTTTATAGGGGGTCTGAGTTTGAGGGGCAGCACAAAGATGGGCCACAGACCCCCCTCCCCCCCCATGGACTCCATCCACCTCCAACCCAGGGTCTCCCCAAAATAAAATCTTCTGAGCTGGGGGGGCCCCCACACTCCTCTGTCCTCCCAGCCCCCGGGTGCTGGTGTGGTCAGGGTGCTGGCACTCCCCTTCCTCCCCCCATGGAGGGCAGGACCCAGGGCAGGACAGCCACTTGTCTGCCTGCATCTTGTGGTCCTGGTCCCCACAGCCCTGGAGTTCCCCCCAGCACAAGTGGGGACCACACTGCCCACTCCTCCTGAGAGTCCCTGGAGGGGTCCTGGGCAACAAAGCCACCCAGGAAGGTACCAAGAGATGGCATGTCCTGCAGGGATGGGGGGTGGGATGGTGTGTCCTGCCAGGGCTGTCCCTGCACAGCCCGCATCCCAGGCTGCCAGCTCCCCCCCTGGGGTGCACTGAGCCTGGGATGGGTCCCAGTGTGTCCCTGGAGATGCAAATGACATCTCAGAGCCAGGTGGTCCTGTCACCCCCCCTGGGCTTGGGGTGAAAAGAAAGAAGACACCCTGAGTGCCCAGCAGTGGGGGGCATGCCACAAACCAGGGCTGTCCTGGCCACTGGGTTTTGTGGGTGTGAGACCTGGAGCAGCTCCTGGGGGGACCAGGACCCCAGGACATTTTTCTGCCGTGGGCATGGGCTGGCAGGGGAGGGGGAGGTGGCAGGGGGGGTGGCCAGGGGTTGGGGTGCAGGGTGTCCCCCCGGCTGGCAGCTGAGTGGAGCCTGCGTGCAGTTCACAGGGAGGTGGTACACTGTGGGCCTGGCCTCCAATGCCAACTGGTTCAAGGAAAGGAAGCACCTGATGAAGATCTGCACCACAGTCGTCTCTGCCACGGCTGAGGGGAACCTGGAAGTCACCTCCACCTACCCCAAGTACGGGCATGGTGAGGGGTGGGTGAGCAGGGG
>JAAWXA010000033.1:2054247-2098178 GCA_038090715.1 Florisuga fusca
TGCACAAACCCCTGCACCCCCACCTCCCACCTTCCCCCCACTCCAGAACGGGGTCCCCCAGTGCCCAGCCAGGCACGGGGCTGTGAGGAACCTTTTGGGACTGTGACCCTGAAAACCTGTCAGGGGACAAGGGACAAGACACGGCAGGAAGGAGGGGGGAGACATGAGCTCCATCTTCTGCCTGCTCTGCTCTGGGCACATCCCTCTTTGGGGACCCTGGGTGCCCCAGAGCCAGGGATGGGCCCGAGAGGGCACCGTGGGGACAGAGGGACAGGTCACCCTTTGGCACCGGGTGACACCCTGCTGTGGCCCATACCGGGAAGGACATTGCGGCTCCTCCCGGCAGCCACCAGGCAACCTGTTGGGAAACAAAAACCTCTCTTTGTTCTTTCGCAATTTGGGAAAATTTCGGCAGTTGTGCAACAGTTCCTTGTAACTTCCCCGTTCAGACCCTTCCAGGTCTTGCGGGAACTTCCTTTCTTCCGCCAATCCTGGGGTTTGATTTCAGCCTTTTGAAACCTTCAGCCAATGCCATCCCCGTTCCCCTGTGGCTCAGCACCTGCGGGGACAGTCCCGGGATATAAAGGCGACAGCCCCAGCACCGCTCCCCATCCCCTGGGAGAAGGCAGAGGAGACTCCGGAGAGATGAGCAGGATGATGCTGAGCCTGGGGCTGGTGCTGCTCTGCTTGCTGGGTGCCGAGGCTAGAGCTGCCGAGAATGTCAAGCGAAATAAGACCAAGGAGGTCGAGAATGTCAAGCCGGATAAGAGCAAGGTGATCCGTGGCATTCCGGGGAAGGGAAGGTGGGAGTGTGGCCTCCAGCCACAGGTGTTCCAGCACTGGGGACCGATGGGGACACCCCTGGGAGCTGTCACCCAGCTCCAGCAGAGATTTTGGTGCCCAAAAGGGGATGTGGGTGTCCCCTGGCTCAGTCTCCACAGAGGGGACAGCCTCTGCCTGCTCCTTGGAACTCACAGCCTGTCCCTTGCTGGCAGATCCCAGGGACATGGTACATCGTGGCTATGGCCTCTGACTCTGAGGAATACATCAACAAGAGTGCGAGCCTGAGGGTGGCCATGGCCAGGATCACTGCCCTGGAGAAGGGTGACCTGAATGTCTCCTTTGCAATTCTCATCAGGTAAGTGCCAAGAACTTTTCTCCACAGGCTTCATGTCCCTGGACCTTCCCTGGTGGGTCTGCAAAGCCCTGGGCAGGGGGTGAGGCAGGACAAGGAGCCTCGAGGTTGGGGAGATCTGCCTCATGGGGACAGAGGCAGAGCAGGCTTAGGGCAGCACCACCCAGGAGTGGTCCCACCACAGGGGCTGAGACATCCCACTGCTCCCAGAAAGGAGATAAGGTACTTTGTGATTAAAACTTTCCCAGCAGCACCAGCCTCATCCCAGAAGCTCAGAGCACGAGGAATGGAATAGCTGTGTGATCCTATGGAATGAGCCTGGGGTGCTAGTGCTGTGCCCTGCCAGCCCAGGCACCCATTGCTCCAAGGATCCCCCCCTGCCCTGCCAACCACCCTGGAACCACAAGTTCCACAGTTCCCAATGTGTAATGACCGTGGATCCAGCATCCCCAGGGACCTCACCACAGCCCGATCACCCTTCCTTCTTTTGCAGACCAGGACAGTGTTGGAAATTTTCCTCAGTCTACACGCCCATGGACATCCCAGGGGATTACTACAGAACTGGTGAGTGGGGTGAGCCTGGCCACAGGACTTCCCATCACCCCTGTCTGAAGCAGGCAGTTGTCCTGGGGTATCCAGCCCCTGGGGATGTCTGCCTGTCCCTCCTGAGGTCCTGGGTGGGAGATTCCTCTCTGTCTGGGTGCCAGGGCTGGTGTCCCACCACCACAGCAGACCCCCCTGCTCCCTCCCTCTGGGAAGCTGCTCTGGCATAAGACACATTCAGACCAAGCTTAACGTTGAGGAAAATCAGGACCATTCTGCCAGGAGCCTGGGGTGGCTGTTCCCAGGGGATGAAGCAGAAGTGGCTTCTTACCACTCCCAGCCCAGTGGTCTGCAGTGCCCATCCTTGACCCTCCGGGGGTCACACTGTGTCCCCGTGCTCTGCTCTGACCTGTGGGTGGAGAGGAGCCTTAGCAAGAGGAAAAAAACAGACAGATGGGCTGGGTGGGCCTGGCCCTGACATCCTGACCTGCACTTGTATGCTGAGGGAGCCCTCAGGGAGAGGTCACTGAGTTTTCTCCTTCCTCCACCTCCTTTTGCAGACAGAGGCAACAAAACGGTGAAGGTGTTGGCCACTGACAACAAGACCTACATGATTGTCTTTGCCACCAGAGTGAAGAACGGGACGACCCTGCACATGTTGAGGCTCTACAGTGTGTACCCAGGGGGGTCGGGCTGGGGAACCTCCTGGGAGTGTCATGAACCACAGAGTTTTGAGGGTCTGGGGCTCAGCTTCCCCCATTGCTGCTCTCCTGCCCTGGGTGTGGTTGGGAAGGGATCTGGTGCCTGTCCCTCTGTCCCCTGTGTGGTGGGGCAGGGACAGTGGTTTGGGGCTGGCAGGGGGGGGTTGGGGCTCAGGTTCCTGTGCTCTGCTGGGGCCCATGGCCTGGATGAAATGGAAGAGCAGGGGTCCTGCTGCAAGGGGGGCTGTGGGGATGGGAACCAGGGGTGGGGACACCAGGACCTCTGCTTCATCATGTTCCCTGGGAGGGGTGTCTGCTGTGCCCACCACCACTCTCCAGGATCTCCACCAGTCCTCCAGGGACTGTCATCCATCCTGTCCTCCCCTGCTGCCCAGGAGATGCGGGGACAGGCCAGCACCTGGAGCTAATTCTGGTCCTTGCCTTTAGGCAGAACCGAGGATGTGAGCTCTGGAGTCACAGATCTGTTCAAGAAGCTGGCAAAGAAGAGCTTCCCTGAGGACACGATCTGGATCCTGCCCAGACAGGGTGAGCACTGCCAGCAGCATGTTGTGCTGGCCAGGTCCATATGGGGAACCAGGACATCCCCTTGCTGCCACCACTCTGTGGGCTGGGCTGGCAGGAGAAAGGGCTCTGGCTTGGCATGTGGCTTTTGCCTTGCTCAGCCTTTGCCCTGGGTGCTAAATGGGACCAGGCAGAGCACAGCCCTGGACTCAGCCTTTCTCTTTCTTTTCACAGAGGAATGCAGACTGGATGAGGCATAGGTGAGTGACTGCAGTGCAACGGGGTGTCTGACACATCCCAGGTGGAAACTGCCCCCGTGGTACCCCAGCAAGGGCCACCATGAGCTCCTTGAAACCCTCCAGGGGATGAGTTGCTAAAACCTGAGCTTGCATCTGGGAAGGACAATTCCCAGAGCTTGTGCCCTCTGAGCAAGGGCTCATGAAGCAAAACCACCACTTCAGTGGAGAAACAGCTGTGAGCTCATCCAGCAACGAGGGCCAGGACACCAGCACTTGCCAAAGGGACCCTGGGGTTGTGGACCAGCAAAACCAGCCAGAGGTTGGGTTGGTGTCTCATCAGGCACCATAACTGCTGTTGGCCCACCCAGGCAGGGGATGTTCCCCACACTGGTACAGCTTCAGGTGATGGGGTTAGCTAGAAAGCCACTGCTGGGGGTGACTGGGGGGAAGGGAACACACTGATACTGGCAGAGAGCCCTGCTGGGTCCTGTCTCTCAGCCTCCTGATCTCAAATACTCAGCACACCTCTCCCGACTCTTTTCTAGGCTGTGGGGGCTGACTGGTGGATGTGCCAGCTGAGCAATGCAAGACACAGGCTCTGAAGCTCCAGGCTGCTGCTTCACCCTCCCTCTTCCAAGCTCGGACAAGTCTCCACTTCTTTCAGTGAATGGTCCCTCTTATTTCCCAAATAAAAATAAATTTCCTCCAGAGTCTGGAGTCTGGATGGCTGCAACCAGCACCACCCAACTCACCATCCCCTCTCTCACTCTGCTGCTGTTGGAGCCCTCAGCTCCCCCTGAGACCCTGCATGTCCATTGCTTAGGCTGGGCCATGGCAGGGACCATTCAGGACCTCTCAGCACCCAGTGCTGGTGAAAGGTGGAAGGTCTGAATCCTCCAGACCCAGAACTGACCCCACAGTTTGAGGTGCACCTCAGCAGTGCCCAGCATCCCTGCCCTGCTCCTGCTGGCCACACCAGTGCTGACACAAGCCAGGGGGCTGGTGGCCTTCTAGGCCACATGCTGCTTCCTCTTCAGCCACTGTTGACCAGCAGTGACCACCCCGGGGCTTTTCCCCATGGCCACTTCCCAACTTCCCAGCTGCTCTGCCCCAGTCCTGAAGCATTGCCTGGGCTTGGTGTGAGCCCCAGGCAGGACCCAGCACAGGAGATGCAGCAAACCTTGCAAAACAACTTCCTCCTTGATGCTGCTGTCATTGTCCCCTCATGTTGTCACCAGCCACCTTTACCATAAACTGTCATTGTCCTCCTGGAAAACTGGGGTTGGGTTATGCCTGGTTTGGCACTGTGGGGCTGCCTGTCCTTCCCCTCTGGGGCTGGATTCATCTCATGACACCACAAGAAATTCTCACAATCTTCTTCATCCTTCAGTGCTGACTTTGCTGACCCCTCTTCAGGCCCTTTCCTTTCTGCTCTTCCCAAATATCCTCCTCAGTGTATTTACAGTGCTGCTTTCCTTGGGGAGCAACTCTGCTCCACCAGCCTCCCCCTGGTGCTTGAGAGGGAGCATTTAGCTGGTTTTGCACCTTTGCTTTCATTCTCTATGTTTGCCCAGCTGTAGCACCCAGCTCTGCTTGCTGGTCCTGATTCGTGGTTGTTCACAGCCACAGCCACCAATCTGCTCCTATTGATCTTGCTGTTTATTCAGGATGACATTGACTCATGCCTGCTCTAACTGAAGTCATTTTCTCAGGCAGCTTTTCTAAAAACAGCCTAGTTTTCAGGAGCAGGTACAAAAAAAAAAACAAACCAAAAAAAACCCCCATCAGCTCTCTTCATGCTGTGATGTGGGGAAGTGACATGTGAGATGGCACAGCCAGAGACCTCTGGCATGACCACGACAGACCAAGCTGTGATTTATAACCTCCTTTCTCTCCTTCCCAAGATGATTTGGATCCAAGAAGATCTTCTGATGGTGCTTTCCAACGTCTTGTGCTGTGCTCCCTTTCTCGCCCTCTCCTGTGCCACCCATTGCCTCTGCTTTGGTGACACCAGCTCTTTCTCTGACCTCTGGGGACATCTGCTGTCACTGCACCCGGTGACCCGAGTTCCTCCAAACAAGCTTCGCATGAGGCAAGGATAATTTATGTTTTATCCTGTTGGGGGCACTGGTGGATGAAAAGCTGGACATCCACTGGCCCAGAAACCACCCCTGTCCGGGGCTGCATCCCCAGCAGTGTGAGGGGACTGTCCCCCTCTGCTCCCCCCTGGTGAGACCCTTCTGGGGTCCCCAACACCAGAGGGACACGGAGCTGTTGGAGCCAGTCCAGAGGAGGTCCTGGAGATGCTGGGAGGGCTCGTTTGGAAATCAAAGAGGAATTTCACATCCCTTCCCACTCCTGGTCCCCCAGGTGGGCTGAGCCAGAGCTCTCTGCCACCCCTGAGAGGGAGACCTTGGATTTCACAGCCTAGAAGGGACCTTTGGAGGTCTGTAGTCCAACCCCTTGCCACAGCATGGCCCAGGTGTCCTGGTTTGGGCCAGGATAGAGCTAATTTTCTGTCATTCAGTTAATTGGCAGCCCAGCATTAAACTGTGACACTGGGTTACTCAGGCTTCACCCAGGGGAGGCTCTGGTGGGGCAGAGCAACCCCCATCGAGGAGCCTCAACCCTGGCAGGGCCAAGTCAGCTGCAGTGCCTGGGGACCTGCCCTGGTCCTGTGGGTCCCAGTCAGACCTTGCCCTGGATGTGCCAAGTCCTGGCCAAGCAAGGGCACGTTTAGGCTGCTCAGGGGCAACCACAGCGGGAGGGAGCAGCAGTCCCCTGGGTGCAGACAGAGGTGCTGGGTCTGGTGACACAGGGGACAGGATATGGAAGAGACTTTGCCCACTGGTTGAGGTTGGCCTCTCTGTCACTTGGGGACAGGGACAAAGCACTGAGTTTATCAGGGATTTACATCAGCATAAACAGGACCAAGTTTGCCCCAGTAACTCCTTGGGTTTGCCCAACATCCATCCCAGTAACCCTCCAGCCCCACCTTCCTGCAGGGCAAAACCCATCAGGTTAAAGCCATGGTTACCGACCCAGGCATGGGCACTTGCCCCAGTTGTCCCAGCACCGTTGCCCAGTGTTCTTACTGGTCCCAAAGGTGTGTGATAAAACTGAGAAGCAAGTAATAAGTGGTGCAGCAAATCAGAGAGCAAAGGAAATTCATGGTGTTTCCTTTGGAAGGAAAATCCCAGGCTCACCCAGGCACCTGGCAGGAGAAAAAGGCCAAGGAATAAAAGGAAGAAAGAAAACTTTAAGACATCTCTTCTGCTGGAGGCAGATGACAAGGCTGCAAAGAGCTTTGTCCCTAGGGCTGGCCCCACACCCTGCTGTCACCCCTCTCTGCCTGCACTGCTGCAGGAGGGCATCAGCCCTGCCCAGAGCCCAGCCTGGCATCCCTGGCACTCCACAGCCCCAGCCACTCACTCTTGGCAGACCTTGGGAAGGCACAGAAAAGGCTGACAGTGAGCCAGGGCACCACTGACACTCTAACGGGTTCCCAACGGTGCCGGCGGCTGGGGCTGAGCCCAGGCCATGGGAATCCCTCCACCAAGAGCTGGGGACAGGAATGGCATCACGTGTTGGCCAGCAGGATCCCAGACAGCATGGCCCATCCAGCATCTCATCATCTCACTCGTGCTAAGGTCTCGGGTCTGTGCCCGGAGCAGGATTTTGCCAAGCTGCCTGTCTCAGCATCCAGAGAAGGGAACGGAGCTGGGGAAGGGTCTGGATCACAAGTCTGACCAGAAGCTGCTGAGGGAGCTGGGGGTTCACCCTGGAGCAGAGGAGGCTGAGGGGACACCTCAGAAGAGACAATTAAGATCATCAGGTCCAACTGCTAACCCAGCACTGCCAAGACCCTCACTAACCCATGTCCCTCAGCACCACATCTCCAGGCTCTGAAACCCCTCCAGGGATGATGGGGACTCCAGCCCTGCCCTGGGCAGCCTGGGCCAGGCCCTGACAACCCTTTCCAGGCATTGAGAAATTGTTCCCCAGCTCCAACCTAAACCTCCCCTGGCACAACTTGAGGCCCTTCCTCTTGTCCCATCCCTTGTTCCTGGGGAGCAGAGCCCGACCCCCCCTGGCTCCAACCTCCTCTCAGGGGGTTGCAGAGAGCCAGAAGGTCTCCCCTCAGCCTCCTCTGCTCCAGGATCAACACCCCAGGGCCCTCAGCCCCTCCTGGGCAGAGCTGTGCTCCAAACCCTTCCCCAGCTCCATTGCCCTTCTCTGGACACACTTCAGCCCCTTCTTGTCTTGACAGGCCCAGAACTGCCCCAAGGGATTGCAGTGGGGCCCGAGGTGATGTGTTGATCCCCCAGTGACGATGTCCGCGGGGGTGCAGGATGAGGGGTGCAGGATGAGGGGTGCAGGATGCAGGATGCAGGATGCAGGATGCAGGATGAAGGCTCCAGCTGTCCAGCGCGATGCTGCGGGGGGGAACAATGACTGGTGCAGGNGGTGCTGGGGGACTCGGGGAGAGGGGGAGGTGGGGGCCCGATCCTGGAGCGGGGGAGGAGAGCGGCCCCGCGGGAGCGGCCCGGGGCTGCGGGCCTGCCGAGAGCCTGCACGGAGGGGAAAAAAAAAATCTCAAAACAAACAAATACAATAAAGCAAAGAAGCTGCTGAGGTGGCCGAGCCATGTCCGGGGTGAGTGTTGGGGATTCCCGGTGTGTGATCCCCACATTTTTTCCCCGGGGCTGCCGCGGGGCGGGGGAGTTGCTGTCCCCCCGCGGCATAAGAACTGCCCGGGGCTTGGGTTCCCACCGTCATCTCCTTTCTGTTGTCTTAGGGGTCGTTTTGTCGTTTAGGGTTTGGTTTTGTTTGGTTTTTTTTTTAATAATTTTGGGGTCTGGATCAGTGCATTTCCCCTCCCGGTGGGTCTGGCCCAGGACTTGGGCTTTCATATAAAAATCAGGAAGAATTTTTTTTTCACTGTGAAGGTGACAGAACCATGACCCAGGCTGCTCAGGGAGGTTGTGGAGTCTCCTTCCCTGGAGACATTCAGATGTGAGACATCCACCTGGATGTGTTCCTGTGTGCCCTGCTGTAGGTGACAGGGGGGGCTGGACTGGGTGATCTTTCAAAGCCCCTTCCAACCCCTCACTTTCTATGATTCTATAATTTTTATTCTATGATTTCTATGATTTCTATAATTCTATGTCCCTTTGCTCTTTGCCAGGGTGTGTGAGGCCATGATGGGCACAACTGCCTCCCCTCTCACCCCCCTGCTGCCTCTGCAGGGACCCCGGGGGTGCCTCCTCTGCCTGTACCTGCTGCCTGCCCCAGCCAGCTGGTGTGCCATGCCATGCCATGCCATGCCATGCCATGCCATGCCATGCCATGCCATGCCCTGCCTGCAGGACAGCCTGTCTCTCCTGCTTTCCACCTCGCTGGCCTCAGGAGCCAGGGAATGCCTCCTGGCTCCCAGCATTGTTTTCCGCATCCGATATTGTTTTCCCTTATATTGTTTCCCTGCTCCGGGTGCTGGGCAGGCAGCTTGCTGTGAGCAGGGACAAGACGGCCTTACCGTGCTGCTGCCTGATCCCTGGGAAGGCTGGAAGCTGGGATTTATTCATTTTTTTAAGATCTCCCAGCAGTTCAAAACATCCGGGTGTTTCCCCTCCGGGGGCTGGCGGTGGAGGTGGGGATGCTCCTGCTCTCTCCCAGTGTGTGGCTCTCAAGGCCGGGGTGGTCAGGCTGGGGGTGACGCAGGCTGTGATGGGAGGCAGGAGATGCCAGCAGCTCTGATGCAGCCACTGATCCAGCATAATCTCTACTGCCTCCCAATTTCAGGGGGTCGGGGAAGGGATAAGCTGGTTTGTCTCGAGGGGCTGCTGGGCAGCTCTGCCAAGGGGCTGTTGTGGGGAGGTGGCAGAGGTTTCCCTTTCCCTTCTCCCCTTCCCAGCCCCAGGGTCTGCCAGAGGGGAGGCCTCCCAGTGCCATCAGCAGCCTGCTCCAGGGCTGGGTTACCACACACCCTTGGCACAAGTGGCATTGGGATGGACAGCTTCACCTCTTTCCCCAGTCGGAAACTGGGAACAGTTTCTTTGGGCTGTTTCCAACCATCTCATTCTCCTAGCATCAGGAAATGCTGATGTCAGCATCCCAGGGCCAGGAGGGAAGGATCATGCAGCACATGGCAGTGAACACCTCCAGGATTGTTTCTCCTGGGGGTGGCTGGGGCACTCGGAGGAGCATCCCTGGGATGCTGGGCAGGGAATGGAGTCACCCCACAGCCTTCCTCCTCCAGTGCAATAGCGTAGGGAAAACACTGGCAGTTTCTTCCCCTTTTATGAATTCCCTTCCTGGGTGGATAGGTCAGAGGAAGGTTTTCTGTAGGGACCTCTGCAAGGTGAGGAAGTGGCTCCTGTCAAGGAAGGAGCTGGGGGAGAAGGTCCCAGGCCAACATAACCACATTGTCCTGCCTCTGTGGCTTCAGCAAAAACAGGGACTGCTCTCTCCTCCCCACCTTCATCGGTCGGTGCTGCAGCCCAGAGGCCCCCTGTGATAGATGCTGTCTCCTGGGATGCAGCCTGCACGTGTCATGGTGACATCCTTGCCTTGCTGAGGGCCTGTTCTGAGCTGAAGGGAGGGCAGCAGCTGGCCTGGGAGGTGGTGCAGCTCCTTGGTTGTGTGTTTTCCCCGTGTGTCGCTCTCGGCACACCCAGCTTGGGGAAGAAGAAATGCTTCCTCGCTTCATTTGCTGGCTGCATTTCCTGGAGCATTACTGAGAGTCAGACTTCACACACCTTCTCGAGTAATTTGGTTGCCAAAATTCATCTATTATTATAAACAAAAAAAAAAAAAGAAGAAGAAAAAAAAAGATTAAAAAAAAAAAAAAGATTTCCAAATGGGATGATGGGCAGGAACCTCTTTAATAAACCTGAAACCCTGGCCCTGCTGCCACAGCCAGCACTTTGCACCAGAAACGCCTGGGGAAGCCGTTCAGCAAAATATGAGTGTTCCTTTCCAGTCCAAGTGACCCATTTGGCCAGGTGAGAGCTGCCAGCTCCTCACTGCCTTTCCTCTTCGTGCTGCTCCTCAGAGATGTGGGTGGCAGCAGCTGCCCCAGTTCTGTGGTGGCACAAGGACTTCTCAAGGTCTAGACCTGGGCATGGCAAAGCAGGAGCCATCAGCCTTGTGGGATTGTCCATTTCTTGGCTTCTAATTTGCCAGCTTTGCAACCACCATCCTTGGGTGGGAGTGGCAGCAGGGTTGGGACACAGTGGCTGTCCCCAGGGACCATCATCCTGATCACTGAAGCTGGGGCATCTCCAGGCCCCTCTCGGGAGCCTCACAGCAGTGCCCAGTGCTGCATGGCACCTTCCAGGGCCTAGCTGCCCTGCAGAGCATCCTGAGTGGTCCTAAGCCCCCTGACATCATGGGGGTCAGTCTGCAGAGAGCAGATATTCCCAGAGAAATGAGCCCTCATGGGTAGGTGAGGTTGGGGAGCTTGGGACGTGGGCACCCCGTGGGGCTCCATGGGTCAGGACCTGCACCAGGGACCCAGGCAGGGCTCCATCAGCTGGTGCAGGGAAGAGGAATGGCTGGAAAGAGGCCCCTGATCTCTACAATCCCAGTTCCCAGCATGGTCAGCATCAAGTAGGAGTTTATGGAAGAGACGTGGTGCAAGTTCCTCCTCTCCTTTTGCTGCAGCTCACTGGGGCCCCACAAACCCCTGTGTCCCCCAGTCACCCCCATGGGTACAGGACCTTGGGGAGTGGAGAGCAGTGTCCCAGAGCCCAGGAGATGCTGCAGTTACCCTGAACAGGGTCAGGCCTTTCGGATTCACAATTTCCCTGGCAGCTACAAGTGTGGGGTTTGGGTCCACAGGCAGTCTTGAGGGTCTGGAGTGGGACTGCACTGCCCGGAGGGGAGGTCCTTGGGGCTGCCATGGATGGCAGAGCCACCCTCCAACCCAGGGACCCCTCAATCCCCAGGGACTCCTGGGTCCTTCCCATACAACAAGGGTGAAGCCAGCTTTGGGATGTTTGCCTGAAACAGCTCTTCAGGGCCCTGGGGGTATTAAGGGAGATAATCGGCTCAGCTCTGCCTCATGTACAGGGGGGCCTGGGGACAGGAGGGGTTATGTGGGTGCTGGGGACAGGAGGCATGACAGTGTGATGAGGTCACTGGGGACAGGTTCTGGGGACTAGAGTGGTGATAGGGATGTTGGGGACTGGAGGGGTCATGGATCGGCCAGTGTGCTGAGGACAGGAGGGGTGACAGTGTGGCTGGGCATGGGGACAGGAGGGGTGACAGGGTGGCTGGTGTGCTGGGCACAGGTGAACTGTGGGGACACTGGGGACAGGAGAGGTGATAGCATGGTGAGGGCATTGGGAACAGGAAGGTTGATGGAAGGTACTGGGGACAAGAAGGTTCATGGGGTGATGTGGGTGGAGCAGATAGGAGGGATGAGGGGGATGCTGGGGACAGGAGGGGTGACAGGAACAGGAAGGCTGATAGGATGGCTTCTCCCCAGGTCCAAGGTGCTGGGTCCCCAGGCACTGGGGACAGGAGCTGCCACCAGCCCCATCCTTACCCTTATTCCATAAACACAGTGCCTCAGTGCTTCATCCCCACTGGGGGCCCCTGGGGCTGCTCCCCCATGGCTGCAGTGGCTCCCCCAGACCATCTGCCCCCCAGAACCTCAGGGCTTGCCCTCAGTGCTACTGCCAGCACCCAAGCATCTCCCTCCCATGTTTGAGTTTTTCTCAGTGCCACAGCTGCAAGGTGAGCAGAGCACCCAATGGCTGCAGCAGGCCTATAATTAGCTGCTTCATGAGCTAACAGTAATTGCAGTGGGAAGAAACTGGCCGTTAAGTGCTTTGAATTGGAGGAAGGAAACACAGACAGAGCAGGTCCTGATCTCTGTCTCTTCCCATCCTGGAACACTGTGGGCTGACAGCTTCCCACTACGACCAGGACACCCTGGGGAATGGTGCTGGGGTCTCTCCTGGAGGGATGGAGGGGGGCAAAGCTTTTGTGGGAGGGAGGTTTGCTCTTTCGGGGGGACCCATCGCTTCAGGTGGGTGAAGCAAGAGCTGATGTTTGGGTGTGCTGCTGGGGACCCTGGCTTGTCACAGCACAGCTGAACCATGGGCTCCTGCTCCCTTCCTATGGCAAAGAGACAGTACTGCAGGTCAAGGGCAGAAGGTGGGAAAGGCACCCATGGGTGCTGCCCTGTGCTCAGCTGGGGTCTGCAGGTCTCCCCCCGCTCCTGGGGAGCTCTGCCTTGGGCACTCATCATCCTGCATCTGTCAGGGATTATTTCCCAGCCACCCACTAAGCCATGAGAGAGGGCAGTCCCGGTAAGCTGCCAATGTGACACATCCTGTGTCTGTAATTCCTGGCTTCCCGGCTGGAAAGGAGGTTTCTCCAAGCTGGAAGGGAGGTTTCCCTGAGCTGGCCACCTCCTGTTAGAATAAAACCCAAAAGAACTCTCTGGGTCCAACTGTTTTGGCAACATCTACAGCCTGGAGCCCAGGATGCTGCATTCACCGACACTCCTGGGATGCAGCTGTACATCCCACAGGCACCCCATTTGCTGGATTAAGTCCTCCCCCCCCAGTTTCTGGTCTCTGTCCTGTTGGGAGATGATGTACCCCAGGTCTCTGTGGCTGAGTCAGGATGGGTGCAGCTGCGGGTGCAGCCCAAGTGGGCTTGGGTGAGGCATTCCTGGCTTTTTGGCTTGTGGGGACGGGGGTCCTGCTCCAAGGTGCTGGGCAGCCAGGAAGGTTCCCCTATAGTGCCCAGAATGTGCTGATAAGTGGTTTTGTCCCAACCTGGGACACTGGTGGCAGTGCCAAGGCCATTGCCAGGTGTGTGGGCAGGACAGACAGACGGACTCCCCACTGGAGTGAAGCCGCCACCCCCGAACTGCCTCCGGGTGTTTCATCAGCAGGATCGTGCTGGTGCATCTTTTCCAAAGGCTGCAAAATGTCTCCCAGCAGCACGGGATGGCAGCAAGGTGTGGGAGGGCTTTGGCTTTGCTGGAGAGCATCTGTCCCCAGTGGGTCCAGCGGGGCTGTGCCAGGAGCTGCTGCTCCGCTTTTATTTCCAGCCCATGGAGCGTGCGGGTGTTCTGTGGGTGCTGGGGCAGGAGATGGGAGCTGCCCCCTCACATCTCCACCCTGGCAGTGCTGGGTCTGCCAGGAGAGCCCACCAGTGGCCGTGGCTCTGCTCTCCAGGGCTCACTGGGCCCACAGGTGCCCTGACAAGTCAGGCTCTGTGTGTCCTGATCCGTGTGTCCCCTGTCCGTGGCAGGAGGAGAGAGCAGACACACTGCAGGGCATGGCTGCAGGGCTGCCTGTCCCCTGCCACGATGGCACAACAAGGGTCACCACCCCGTGTCTGCCTGGGTCAGTCCTTCTCACCCTCTTTTGGGGTTGCCCCACACCTTGGCCCTGGCCCCTGGCTGTTTTGCCCATCACCCTGTGCCAAACCCAGCAAATAAAAATGAAATTAAAAAAAAAAAACAAAGCCCCACCGCAGCCCTATTGGTACTTATGTGAGCAAAACCTGATAAACAAGGCTGAAAGTAGGCGGGAGGAACACAGCAAGGTGCTCGTTGGCACGGGGTGGCAGTGGGGACAGCCTGGGGTCCCCGCTATGGGTGGGCACTCACCCAGCAGAGCCAGCAGCAGGTTTGAGTGGGCAGCACCATGGAAACAACATCTGGTTTTCCTTGTTTGCTTTAAATTTTTATTTCTTCTCTCTCCCCGAATAGCTGAAGCAAAGCTCTTGTGGCTGGAGACAGCCCTGGCACTGCAGCATCACCCTGGCACATTAGGATCCCCCCAGCACAGTGGGGGGACACAATCTCTGTGAGGATGGAGCTGCCCCTGGAAGGGCACAGTGAGCTGGAGCCAGAACCAGCAGCAACCAGAGATTGCTGGGCTGGGGGCAAAGGAGTCTCAGGTGCCCCAGTGCCCCCCCATCACCACACCACCTGTGGGACAGGATGAGGAGTGACATTGGCGTGGTGACTGGCTCCCACAAGCAGGCCATGGGACTCTGCAGGTGATGATGGTCCCCTGCCACCCGGGGCCTGTGGTGGCCACAGGCGAGGGGTCCATGTCCTCTGCCACCTCTGAGCTCTGCCTGCTCCCCACTGGGGTCAGGAGCTGTGGCTTGCTGGAGCCATTTCCATCCATCTGGGTGCCATCTTCCTAACCCAGTTTCTCTTCCCTTGATGCAGCAGGCAGGTTGCCAGGGTGGGGACCAGTGAATTTTCTGGCTAGTTAAGGGGTTTGAGTAGCAGTGACACTACATCTCACTCCCTGGGGCTGGCAGAGTGAAGGCTGCCTGGTGTTCCCTCTTCCTCCACCCCACTTTGCAGGAACAACCTGAGATTTTGGGGTGCTTGTAGACAGGGTCTGCTCTAGAGCAGGGACTGGCCTGGAGGAATGCTGGGGTCTGTTTGGGGTTGCTGAGGGTTTGGCATCCCCCCACTCCTGGGGCAGCCCGGTCCAGGTGCTCTTGGCCCTCCATTTCCCCTCAACATTATCCAGGGGTATGGCCCAGCCTGAGGCCCAGTTCCCCTCTCCCTGCTTTCTGGGCAGGGGGGATGCAGCCGGGTCAGGAATCCCGGACAGGCTCGGGGCTGCTGGCACCATGTGGCTTCCATCCTGGTCACCTGAGGTTGGTGTGTGCAGCAGGAGGGGTGCCAGGGGTGGGGCACCCAGGCAGGTGACACCAACCACCCAGCCCGGCTCTCGCTGTGGCAGCATGGCCACTGGCCATCGGGGTGGTGGCCACCTGGCTGACCCTGGGGATGGGTCCCTGAGCACAGGGGAGTCGGGATGGGGTCTTCAGGTGTCTCGGTCCCCCCTGGTGCCTCTGCCTGCTGTGGAGCAGAGGGAAATGAGATCTCAAGGGCTGGGGTGTGCTGTAGGGCTCCTCTGCCTGCCCACCCCCTGCCTGCCCAGCTCCAACCCTTTGGAGCCAGGAGGAATTCACATGGTTAGGAGGAGCCCCAGCCAGTGCCAGCTGCCAGCAAAATCGTTGGGATGGCAGAGAGGCTACAGGCAGGTCCCTCATCACCTGGCTGGTGTAGGATGAGGAGGAATGACCTTAAAGCAGAGCTGGCAGACACTGGCTGCCACCAATCCACTGTGGCCTTGACCGTGGTTATCCCTCCAGCTCTGTGCCAGCTGGGCTCAACCTGGGAGCAGAGACCTGCACCCCTCTTCCCTCGGTGTCCCCCCATGCCTGGTGTGTGGCCCCATGCCCTGCCTCAGTGACTGTCCCCCCCCAGGGCCATGCCTGGCTGCCACGTGTGGCCTCGGGGATGGGGTGAGCTCCACGCCTGCTCCCCAGCTGAGGCCGGTGCCAGACTGGCTCTGCCAGCTCATACCGGTGACACCAGTGCCTGGCAGCCAGCAGGCTGGGCGTAGGTGTTGGTGCTGCCAGTCCACAGAGCATAAGCACTTGGGCCAGTGCTCAGAAATAATTAATTATCCGCTTATATTGAATTTTATCTATCTGCAGAAGTGACACAGCGAGGGCAGTTCCTGCTTTCCCAGCCACCCAGACGTCCTCCCTGATGTGACTGTGTGGGTTGTTTTGTGGTTTTGTTTTTTTTTTCCACATGTATATTTTGGCACAGGTGTCAAAAACCTGCTTTACCCAGGGCTGTGTCTGCCAGCAGCTCTGTGCTCTGCCCGGCCATAGCCAGACCTCCCAGCCCAGGGTGGGCCCTTGGGTAACCAGTTTGGGGTCTGGGTCTGGGTCTCTTTGTGCTCACACCTTGGAGCTCACATTCCAGCATTTCCTCAGGGCTGTTCCCACTCCCACGTGTCCCTGGTTTGGGCTCTGCTGATACCTGCAGGGAGCTGCCTGCCTCCTCCAGCACTGGCAGCTTCTCCCACCCAAAGCCCCCCCATGGCATGCAGAGTCAGACACGTCCCTGTGGCTCCCAGGTGCCAGCACAGTGCTCAGTCCCTGGCACCCAGCCTGGCACGGAGCTTCCCACCCTCACTAGCCCAGCCTGTGAGCTGCCCATGGGCTTTGGGTCGTGTCAGAATCTCCTATGAACCCCACACCCTGCAGAGGGCCCAGCGCCAGGATATCTGCTCACCAACCACCAGTTGATTACACACAGGGACTTTAATCAGCTCAGTTCCCTCCCATCTCGCTTCAGTCCCAGCCTGTGACAGCTGGGCAAGCACAGCACGTTCCTCAGAGATAAGGTCCCACCTTTGTCTGCTCCAGGCTGGGGTTTATTTAACCAGTTGCTGGGCACTGGGTTGGGGCTGCCTCCCTCCCTTCTCCCACTGCCCTGAGGTGTCCCCAGACTGGCTCCAAGGTGGCTCTAGTGTGGCTCTGAGCTGACTTTGAGAGTCCCACCGGGGTGCTGGGTGGCCACAAGAGTGGGGTGATCCATGCCAGGGGATCTTCCTTCCACTAATGAACAACTTTTGCCAGCACCTCTTTCAGGACTGTCACAGTTTAACAATTAAACTGAGTGCCAGATGCTCCTGTTAATCCCCCCCCCTCCCTGATAAAGAAAGGAGAGAGAGTAAGGGAGAGAGACTGATGGGTTGGAAACTAAACTACACAGCTTTAATGAAACAGTAAGGATAAATGATGTCCTGGCCCAAACCAGGACAGGGGTGATGTGTTCCCACAGTCTGTGGGGTCTCTGATGTTTCGCCCAGAACCTGGAAGGCATGTGGAACATCCCTATCTCTTGCCCCATGTGTATTTTGGTGCTTTTGTGATTTTTAAACAATGTGGCCTTGAGGTTGAGCTCAGGGTGGGAGAAGCAGGCAGCTGAGTCCAATTCCTGTGCTTAAACACCTGATTATTTTCCCATTAATTCCCCACCAGCCACACAGCCAAGCCTTCTGCTATCCTCAGGGAACAAACCCAGCACCATGGGGCAAGGGGGGCCTTGAGCCAAGACCCCCGGGCTGTGGTGCCAGGCGTGGGGTTCAGCCAACCCTAATGGCAGCTGCCAGCAACACCCTGCAGGGAAAACCACTGCAGCAAGGGCAGCTCTGCCCTGGTTTGGCACTGCCAGCTGGAGGGTGATGGGCATGATGCCCCATGGGGTGCAGTGGGGAGGGGTCCAGGTGCAGGGGAGAGGCATTACCAGCAGTTACACCCTCTGCTGAGCAGTTCACAGGGGAAATAGGGCTGTGCAAGGGGAGGTTGTTGGGGGTGGCATCCCACATTTGCCATTTTGGGGTGGCATGCTGCTTGGTCTCTCTGCCCTTGCTGGGGGATCGTGGTGGCCCTGGTGTCCTCAGGGTGGCTCCGTGCTGTGCCAGGACTCCCCACGATGCAGTGTCTGGGCACACAGCCACTGCCCCCTTCTCCCCCCCTCCCAGTGTCCTTCAGGGATGAGATTTCTCAGAAAAGCCCCAAAACTTTCTGGGAGGCTGTGCTGCAGCAGGGCTGTCCCTGCTGTTCCATCCCCCAGGACATGAGGACGGGCAGGCAGTGGGCACTTTGCCCACAGTGCTGGTGTGGGTGGATGGGAGCTGCTGGGGACAGCGTGGGACGGTGCTGGGAGCTGGCTCCTGGCTCCTGCTGTGACTCATGGCTGGGCTGGGGGTGGCCAGGCCTGGCCCTGCTCCCAGAGAGAGCCCGTGGCTATGCTCCTGCCTGTGGGCAAAGGGTGGGCACGGCCACACACTGATACAAGTGGAGGGCAGGGCTGGGGTAGCTCTTCCCCACACCCACATCCAGCTGTGCTGTCCCCATCCAGCTGTGCCCCCTGTCCAGCTGTGCCCCCTGTCCAGCTGTGCCCCCATCCAACTGTGCCCCTCTCCATCCAGCTGTGCCCCTCTCCATCCAGCTCTGTACCCCCATCTACCCCCACCCAGCTCTGCCCTGAGGCCAGATGTGTCCCCATCCCGTTGTGTGTCCATATCCAGCTGTGTGCCCCCAGCCAGCTGTGCACCCCCTCATCTGGCCATGCACCCACCATTCAGCTGTGCACCCTATCCCAGATGTGCACCCCAATCCAGCTCTGCTCAGCCCAGGACACCAGCACGCTGCCATGAGCTGGTGACAGAAGGTTCTCTGTGCTTGTGCCATGGCAGTGTCACCCCCCCCTGGCAGCAGCTCCTGTCACTGCCAGCCGTGACCCCAGAGTGCCCCCACACACCTCTGTGCTGGCTCTGTCTGTCACCAGCCTTGCTGGTCATGGTTCCTGTCTCCATCTTCACAATTTCCCACCATCACCTGCTCTCAGGATGTGGCTTTGTGTAGGACCTGGTACCTTTGTATCCCCCCACTAATCCCACTGGGCTGAGCCAGGCAGTGGGGGGACCAGGCTGCTGCTGGCCATGGCAAGCTACCAGGGCCTGTTGGGCCAGCTTGAGGTGGGAGCAGAGAGGATTGTGCCTGTCCCCAGGAAGTGGGGAAGTGACCGGGTCTGACACAGGAGTGAGATGCCCCTAAAGCCCCAGTGGAGGTTGGTTTGGACCATGGTGTGTCACTGGGGGAGGGCTGGGTCCCTCTGATTTACCCTGTTGCCATGTCAAAGGAGAAAAAACTCAGTGTACTGATGATGATGATGATGATGATGATGATGATGATGACGACGACGATGATGAGAAGGACTACACCATGGCCATGCTGAAGCTTGGGGGAGGTTAATTTGGGTTGGTTTGTTTTGGCAGCTACCACATATATCTGCTTTGGATTGGTTGGATTTCAGCTGCCAGCTCTGCAGGAGTCAGGGTTGGTTTCCTGCAGCACCCTGGGCTTGGACCATCCTAAGAGACAGTGACACACTGGGCTGAGAGTGTCTCCGAGGACGGCAGCACCCTGGGCTTGGGGTCCCATGCAGGACAGGCACTGCCTGCTCTCCCTTGGCTTTGCCACAGTGAGGCCATGGGCAGCCCTGGTGAAACCCATCCACACCCAGTGACCTGCCCAGGAGGCCACAGACAAGCCCAGGGGTGTATTTGAAGCCTCTCCTCTTCCTCACCTCTTTTCTCCTCTCCCTGCAGCAGTGTCCTGCCCAAGGAGCCTGGACTGTGCTCTGCAGCGCCGGCAGTTCTGCCCCCCTGGCTCGGGCAGCTGTGGCCCCTGCCTGCCTGCCTTCCAGGAGGACCACCGTGGGCGATGTGTCCAGAAGCAGCTCTCCCTCAGTGGTGAGTGGTGGTGACCCCATGGTCCCTCCTGGAGCCCAGCTCCTGGCCTTGGCACATGGCTGAGCTGGTGCTTGCCAGGGAACATCCTCCCTGGCACTGCACTGCCATCCCCACCAGCACTGCGCTGCCATCTTCACCATCACCTTCCTTTTCCCCCACCTCAAGTCCTAAATTGTCCCCTAAAACGCACAGGGTGGCTTCTCCCATGCTGGGCACTGTGAGCAGAGAGGACAAGCAGGGGCTGGTTGGGCCATGACAGGACCCAGAGGGGCAGCCCCCCACTCCTTGTATCCACAGGGGGGGGTTGCTGGGGTTTTGGGGTGTGGTTGTGTTCTGGTTCCTGTGTCTGGGACACACTGTGGGTCCAGCTGGGACGTGGCAGAAGCTGTGGCTCTGCCTGTGCTTTGCAGTGGGTGGGCACAGGAGGGCTGGCAGAGTTCATCGTGCCCTTTGTGCCACCAGCCTCCTGGCAGGAGGATCACCCCTTATGACAAAGGAGAGACCCCCCCAAAGTGAGAGAGACCCTTTGTGATTGCAGGAGGGTCCAAGAGTATGGCAGTGGGATGAGGCTTGATTTTTGGGAGCAGCTAGGGGGACAAGGGACAGATGTCCCCAGCATGAACCCCACATCTGCAGGGAGCTTAAACAGTTGTTTGTGGTATATTTTTTAATGTGAGATCTTGGGAGCAAATTCCCCTCTCTGAAGGGCTGTGCATCTGCTGGCATCTCCATAGCAACCCTGCTCTCTGCTGGCTTTGCCAGGGAGATGCACCCACCCAGCATCTTCACCCACTTCGGGCAGAGGGGTGTGAGCACCATCCAGCCCCAGCAGGGACATTCAGGACCACATAATGAGGGTCCTGGGAATGCCAGGAGCGTGGCCACCATCCCATGGTTTTTCCCAGCCCTGTCCTCTTGCCTCAATCAATGCCACCACCTTCTGGCAGCAGAAGGGCAGGGACAGGGTGGGGGGAAGAAAAAAAAAAAAAAAAAAAAGGAGGATCCCCTCCCCAAATCCTGTTCTGGCATGCAGGGGGAGTGGTTTTATTTCCACGGGTGCTTTTGCATCCTGCCTGTACCTGGGTCTGGCAGCAGCACCCAGCTGCCCGGGGGGAGGATGGATGCAGAGGAGCTGTGGTAGCTGCACTGGGGGGGGGATGCAATGCAAATAAGGGGGGCTGCAGCAGCACAAGGATGCCAGTGACACCAATCCCCAGGAAAAGGAGGTCCAAGCTCAGGGACTTGGGGGATCCCCCCTCCCCACTTGCTGTGCTGCCAGCAGCCAGGAGGGCATCAGCCATTCAGCCATCCCGGGGCAGGACTAGAGGAATAAGTTGATTTGTAGGAATTTTGTGCCCTCCTGTGGACACGGTCAACATCAAGTTTCCTCCATTCAGGGCAGAAGCCACACGTGTCCTTTGTCACTCCTTGATGTCCTCAAAGCCTTCCTGGGAGCTGAAAAAAGCTCTGGGAAGGGACTGGGATGCTGTGTGCCAGCCTGGCTGTGCCCTCCCTGCTGCAGTGGTGGGACCTGCCATGAGAGGTCACCTCTGCCCTGTGCATGCCTGGTGCAAATCCTGTGCCTCTCCTGAGCGTGTGCTGTGCGTGCCCCGTGTGCACCCTCTGCATGCTCTGTTCCTGCCCAGCATGCTCACCTCACTGCAGCAGGACTGGGGGGACCCGGGGAGATCTTTGCCTCTCTCTTGCAGCCAGACCCAGGGCTTGGGGCAGCTGGGCAGGAATTAGGGGGTCACCCCATCCCCTGGTTCCTGGGGAGCAGCCCTGCTCCAGTGTTTCACCCCCCACAGTGCCCAGGAGGATTTGGCTATTGGTGCCCAGCAGGATTTGGCCATCGGTGCCAAAGCTTCTGCCCAGGCAGCATTGCAGGGGGGCAGATGTGGCATTGCCAAGGGAAATCTCAGGTGCCAAACAAAACGGGTGTGTGGGGATTTTTTGCTGCTGCAAGGGAAGTTGGTGGTGAAGCTGCCTGATGCAGGTGAGCAGCACTGCCAGCACTGCCAAAAGCCACAGCCCAGAGGCCTCGGTTGTCCCTGTGCCACTTGGCACTGTGGGAGGCTCAGAGCTGCCCTCAAATTTTCTGGCTTTTTTTTTTTTTTCCCCCTTTTCAGCTGCATCTCATTCATCCTCTGACGCATCAACTGTGGCAGCTGCATCTGCCCGAGGCACAAAGGCATCCTGCATCCTCCAGGCCTAACAGTGACGTGTGTGTCCAGAGCAGGCTGTCCCCCAGGTCCCATGAAAATGAGGACAGGCTGAGGTGGAGAGCTAGAGCCAGGCTGTCCCCATCCCAGGCACAGTACTGTTCCCATGGGGCACAGGAATGTCCCCACAGGGCTCTGACACTCATCCTGTGCCAACTCCCCTGCCTGTCTGGAGGGTCTGGAGGTGTCTTGGTCCCTCAGCACTCCCCAGCAGGGCATGGCAGTGGTGGAACAGTCCCAAAGCTGTCACCGTGTGGCCATGGCTCTGCTTTGTAAACTGCTTTGGGATGGAAATAACAGGGTGCAAAGGGGGCAGGGAAACCCAAGGTGTGTGGGGTGCTCCAGTTCCTGCCAAGGACAGGAGGCTGGGGGGGTTCAGGGAGCTGGAGGACACAGGGGGCATGGTGACAGTGGCTCTTTGTAAGTGTCCTTCTTTTAAACTGCCTTGTGCAGCTCTGAGTCAGAGGCATCTGAGAGGCCTTTGTGTTTGGCTCCTGAGGGAACTGGGATTTCTTTCCAAACATCGGGAGAGAGGAGAGATTCCAGAGGAACTGTAATTGTTATAACCTTGAATTATCCAGGAACTTTGCCTTTGTACATCTTGATTTACCCTCCAGGGCTTCCCGCTGGGAGCAGCCTGAATGCGGGGCAGAGGGAGCAGGGCTGAGAACAGGGATGTCTCCTGCCTTTGAAGTTGAGTTTAATCCTGTTAAAAACAGAGTGAGGAGTGTCAGAGCCTGACTCTGCTGGCAGGCTGGGGACAGCAACACCATTCCTGCTGTCACCCCACGGGTGGGCACCCCCAGGCTGAGGTGGGGGCTCTTCCTGTGCCCCATGCCAGGGATACCCAGCCCTTTGCCCTTTGTGGGTCCCCAGGGTGCACCTCAGGGGCACACCTCAGGCACGTGCTCGTGCAGTCACCCCTGAGGTGCTCAGCCAGTCCCCGTGGGCATGTGGTGGTCCCCAATGCAGGGAGCACCCTGACCCCCTCCCCAAAGGGGCCGCATCCTGCTGGCACTGGGCAGAAACCAGCCCTTCAGCTGGAAAGAGGGGTCCCCCCAGCTCCTGGACAGCCCTGGATGATCCCCCACCCCGGGATAGATCCAGCCCCCCAGGCCATATGGTACAGGACAGTGGGGGGGGAAGCCACCATTCAGTGTCCCTTGCCTGCTCTGGAACAGACTGTCCCTGCCAGAGCCCCAGGGGGTGGCTGGGGGGGTCTCTATGTCCAGGTTGTGGCTCCAGGAGGCAGGTCCTGAGCACTGGGCACTGGCATCCTGCTCTGACAGGGTTCTGCAGCACCCACTGTCCCTGGCATAGGGGGGTGGCTGCAGCATCTGTGGGGTGAAAAGCATCCTAAAAGAAGAATCCTGCAGATCCCAGGTCTTGGCACTGCTGTTGTGCCAGAGGGCTGCATCCTTGGACTCCAAACCACTCACATTTGCTCGTGCAGGGCCAATGGTCCCCATCTCGGGGGGATGCCTGGCTGGGCATGTAGCTGCACCCCGGGGTGCCCATCTCACACCCCCTCTCTCCCTGCACAGGGCAGACATCCCTTCCCAGCTTGGAGGAAGAAATAGATTTACTGGCAGACGTGCTGGCCAGGCAGGAGGCCCCTGGCCCCCAGGCACTGCGGGATGGCAAGCCCAGGAGTAAGTACCTGCTCCCCCCACGGTCCAACCCTCACCCCAGCTGGGTTTGATCCCCAGAGCTGCCCAGGCTCAGCTCTGCTCACAGCTCTGCCTTCTCCCACAGCCACCCCGGTCCCCGACAGCGTCAGACAGCGTGTGGCCAGCGGGCTGAGAGGGGGGATTCTGCAGCAGGGTCCTGCTGGCAGCAAGTCAGCCACAACCCTCCCCACCACCACCACTGCCACGGTCCAGAAATACCCAGTGGAAGCATCTCCCATCCCTTCAAATGACAAAGTGGTGCTTGGTGAGACCACGGGGACAGGCGGCTTCTGGGAGGGTGTTTCACATCCTGGACAGGGAGTTGTGGGCTGGTGGCACCAGGCTCACCCTCTGTCCCCCTCCCTGTGTCCCCTTTCTGCAGGGCTGATCGTGGTGTGCACAGTGGCCGGGGTCTCGGCGCTGCTGGTGGCTGCAGTCTGCTGGTGCAGGTGAGCCAGGGGCTGCCAGTGCCAGCCAGTGCCTCAGTGTCCCTCTGCCCTGTCCCAGTGTTCCTGTGCTTCCCAGGCTTAGGTGGGGCAGGGTGCTGGAGGAGAGGCAATAGCTGCCCATGCCAGTCCTCCTGCAGGTATAGAGCTGGAGGACAGTGGTGAGACCCCACGTGCCAGGGACAGGCTCCTAGGAGAGGGTGGCACCTGGTCTGGGCATCTCTGTGGTGCTGAGCACTTACACCCCTGGCATGCTGGTGCCTTCTGCCCAGGTCCTGCAGGACAGAGGTGGCTGTGCCTGGGGGTGCCACCCGTCACGGGTGCCATCACAGGGAGTGAGGGGGAGGGCTGATCCCCCCAAGGGTCACTGGCTCCTGTACAGAGTTGTCTGCTTTTGAGGCTGCTGCTGACCACTCTCCTCCCCCCCTGGCAGGCTGCAGAAGGAGATCAGGCTGGCACAGAAAGCTGACTACTCAGCACAGCGAGTGGCCAGCCCCCTGCCCTACGACAAGATCTCGGTAAGTCCCCCACATTCTCTCACAGGGTCTTTGTGCTCAGGTCAGGTGTATGCTCTGCTTGAGGAGCTTCCAACACAGGGGGACACTCCCCTGCTAGGCTGGAGGTTCTCCAGAGCCTGGCCTCCAGGCCTGTCTTTGCTCTCTCTGCAGCCCGGGGACAAGACACTGGCTCAGAGTGCCCAGATGTACCACTACCAGCACCAAAAGCAGCAGATGCTCTCCATGGAGAAGTAAGCAGCCCCAGGAGCAGGCAGCAGACCTCGTTCCTGGACCATGTCCTGCCATTAACTGGGGTGCTTCACCCCCCTCTCTGCATCCTCTCCCCCAGGCATAAAGAGGAGCCCAAGCTGCCAGACTCAGCATCATCTGACGAGGAGAATGAGGATGGAGACTTCACGGTGTACGAGTGCCCTGGGCTGGCTCCGGTATGCTGGGTGCAGGGCAGCTGGGGAGGGACCTGGCAGTGCAGGGTGGGATCCAACACATCCTGAGATGTGCAGTTCCTCAGGAGGAGCCTTTTGAACCTGTCCTTCATCAGACAGGCTGATAGAGTTGGGGGTGTTCAGCCTGGAGAAGAGAAGGCTGCAATGGGGAGACCTTAGAGCACCTTCCAGTGCCTGAAGGGGCTCCAGGAAAGCTGGGGAGGGACTGGGGACAGGGGCCTGGAGGGATGGGATGAGGGGGAATGGCTTTGAACTGGAAGAGGGGAGATTTAGGTGATACATAAGGAAGAAATTCTCTGCTGTGAGGGTGCTGAGCCCCTGGGTGCCCCCAGAAGCTGTGGCTGCCCCATCCCTGGCAGTGTTGAAGGTTGGATGGGGCTTGGAGCACCCTGGGCTGGTGGGAGGTGTCCCTGCCCATGGCAGAGGGTTGGATTAGATGACCTTTAGTGTCCCTTCCAACCCGAACTATTCTGTGATTCTATTAAAGCCTGAGATGATCCAGCTCCTCTGCTTCCCCCTTGTGCCCTGGCCAGGTCCCACCAGAGCAGGTGCCCTGGTCTGGGTTCCATGGCACGGGGCTGTTCCCTGGGGAGCACAGCCCCATGTCTCTGGGAGCAGAGAGCCAGAGCAGCCCTTGTCAGAGCCACCCAGCCCCTGAGGGACGTGGTCACCTCGGGCTCTGGCCATCTGGGTCGGGGAGCTCATCCTGGAGCCTCCCCAGCACCTGGACCTGTGACCCCTTAAAGCCAGGGGCAACTTTCCTGGCTGGCAGGACACCCCAGGGAAGGGCAGCTCCTAACAGCCCTGGGTACAAAGAGCACAAAGAAACCCGAAAGGATCCTTTCACATGGTAATGACTGCGGAGCCCAGCCATCAGGGCCCAGATTAAGGGTCATCATTAGGTCTTTGCAGGCCCATTAAAGGGCACTTGACAGCAAGTTTGGGCAAGGAACCCCATTCCTGCCAGCCTGGGGGTCCTGTCCTGGGGTCCCCAGTCTGGGCAAGGAACCCCGTTCCTGCCAACCAGGCCCGTCCTGCAGTCCCCAGCCATGCTGTGTGGTCCTGTCCCATCCAGGACAATGGGGTTTACACCCCATCCCCTACCCCAGCATCCCGGGCCTGGTGGAGAGGCGGTGCCTTTCCAGGGGAGACAGTGGGATCCTGGTGGGTAACACCCCATCTCAGCCCCACGAGGTCCCCCCTCCCCTCCTCCCTCCCTGCTGGGCTGAGGTTCCGACCCAAACGCCTTGGGACAGGGCAGCTCAACCCCATCTGCTTTCTGACCTCCTGCCTTTTGCTTCCTTCCCCCCCATCCTGCTCCCTCCGCCACCGCAGACTGGAGAAATGGAAGTGAGGAACCCGCTGTTTGACGACTCCTCCTTACACCCCTCCAACCCCAACTCGCACCAGTAACACCCCCCCCTCTCCTCTGCCCGAGCTCGCTCCAGACTCTGTGCCTGACGCCAAGGGGCAACCGCGCCGGAGGGGCACCCGCAGACAGACCGGTGGTGCCAGGCTGCTCACACCTGCCCAATAAACACCCACTAACAGCTATGGGAGGGGGGGATCGCCCCCGTTTCCAGCGTCCTTGTCCTCTTTGCCGCTGTGATCGCATCCCTGCCTTGCCCTTCGCTCACCGCTCTCGGGGACAAACCAGCCCCGCGTGGGGAGTGGCCGCTGATTTGGGACAGAAACTGGGAGGGCCACAGCACTGTCTCTGCATTTGGCTCTAAGGAGGGGGCTGCTGCCCCGGCTGCAGCTGGGCTGGTGCCACAGGAGCTGGGAAAGGGCTGAAGGGGGGGTTGGAGAGCAGGAAAGGGGTCCGACGGCATCCAGGCATTTCCATGTCTGCAGAGGAAGGTTTCAGCGCTGCCAGCCTGCCCAGAGCCCCTCTGATAGGGATGGAGACTGAGGGCTCTGGTGGCTGGTCTGCCTCTTTCTGCCCTGCCTGAGAAGCCCCTCGCAGCAGGGTCCCACTCGGGGCAGAAGCAGGAGCAGGCTCAGACAGATGCTGGCATCAATCCCAGGATCCTGATGCTGCCCTGCACAGTGTCTGATTGGAACAGAGGCTCTGCCCTGCCCCTGCACAGTCTCTTTCCCCTTCTGGGGGTGCTGGCCCTCTGGGGCCCCAGAGCATGGATCATCCCAGTGCCACTGGGGACCCCATGCCAGGCTGTGCCTGCTCCTGGGTTCCAGCTGGGCTCTCCCCCTGGACTTTCATGGGGTGAAAGATCAGAAAAAGTGTTGAAGGTTTTGGTGTTAAGTCTGAGTGGCTGTGGAGGAGGAAGGAGTGAGACTGATGGGCTGTTGGCAGGCTGGGAGGGACAGCCAAGGCACAGCTTTGCTGTGCTGTCTCTGCCCCACAGAGCCCGTGCAGCATCCCTGGGGAGCATTGGCCTCACACTTTCTCCACACATCCCTTCATGACAGGGGACAGTCTCCACTGCTCCATCCTGGGCACCTCCCAGGCTCCAGAGATACCCCTGCATCCCTCCATGTCCTTTGTCTGCATCCAGGCTCAGCACCCCCAACAACACATCTTTGCTGGGACCCCAGGACTGGTCCCCAAAGCCTCCCCCGTGCATTGGCCGTGACCTCTCCTAGCACAAGGCCTGGGGTGGGTTTGGGGTTGCTTTTCACAGGTGTGGCTTGATGTCCAGACCCTGTCGTGGACTGTCGAGGCCACGAGTGACCCGTTGAATGCACATGCTGTCTTGCACAAGGATGGCCTCTTGCACAGGGGTGGTCTCCTGCACACGTAGGAGCCATTGCACACTCAGCACCCGTTGCACACGCAGGCAGGCACGGGGCCTGTGCTGGTGAGTGATGGTGACGTGGGAAGGTCCCTGGCAGGGTCACTGGCTCTGGCTGTTGTGCAGATCATTTTCCCCCCACTCCCGTACCTGTGGGCTGCCGCCCCTCTCCCCATGCCCCTCGGTGTTGTATGGATTGTAGTTCTTTTAAAAAGAGATTTTATTAAACGACCATGTTTGAGACCCATGCGAGTGTGTGGTGTGGGGCCAGCTCCCCACTGCGGGACCCTCAGCTTGGGGTGCTCCTCTCAGGAGCGGGGTGGGGTGGGAGGACAGGTGGATGCTGCGGGTTCTCCATCCCAAAAAGCTTCCTCGGGGAATAGCAGGAGCCTTGCAGCTGGAGCAGCCTCTAAACACTTCCCAAAGGCTTTCCCAGACCCGGCAAGAACCGAAGTTTATTGTCTTGCTTCTCGGTGTCTGGCAGGAGGGGTTTCCAAGGAAGGGCTGGATGAGAGGTTGGATGTCCCTGCCCGCACCTCGCCCTGCAGCACCCAGCGCCCATCCGCCCCCTGCCCCCGAGGGCCGGGCCCTTCGCACCTCTGCGGGGCCAGCAGATAAGGGCTATCGTGTCCCCCCCATTGTTTGGAGCCTGAGCTCCGCTCCCGGCCCTTTGATCACACCAGCCCCCCCATCAGGCTGATACGATCTCGTCTCCTCCTGGTTTCGGCAGCCCGGAGGGTGGGTGCTGACTCACGGCCCAAGCACCCGGGCACCCTCAGGGGTGCTGCACTCATAGATGGCCCCGGGGGTGTCCAGCCCCAGGCAGGCAGCATCGCACCCGAAATCACCCAGGACCTCCCCAAAGCTCACCCCTGGAGAAACCCAGCCTTGCACCCCATCTCTGAGCTCCCCAGATTTGACTTGCCCTTGCTCTCCGAGTCCAGAAGCCTCTCAGAGTGCACCCAGTCGCTTTTGATTAGCTCAGGCTTAAGGTAAACCCTGGCTTCTCTTCCCAGATAGAACCCCTGGCTCAGGGACCCCAAGGAACCTGTGTCCCTACCACATGTGTGGTCACGGAAGAAAAACTTCTCCTGGGAAACTATTTCTGTGCTGCACACATCCCCGTGCTGGGGTCAGGGTCTGTGCTCTGCCCCGGCTGGTCTGTGCCTCAGTTTCCCCATCTGTAATGCAGCAGAGAGGGCTGACTGGCAGGTTCAGGCACCGTGGTGAGGGGGGTTGATACCCACATTACACCCCGGGCTTGGTAATGCCTTTTTAATGAGGTGACAGGACCATCCCAAAACACCCCCCATCAATTTTGTCTCAGCCAGGTTTGAAAGAAAAAAAGGCCCACCCGGGCCAGCTGCAGTCAAGCAAACTGTGGTTCCATGGAGGAGCTACAGCATCCCTCCCAGGGATGGGGCTTCTGAAGCTGAGGTCCCTGCCTAGCCCTCCTCACCAGCCTGGGGTGAACACTGTACCCAGCTCCTGACCATGGGCCACGACCCTCTGTGCAGGGCTGCAGGACCCCGAGGTATGAAGCTCTGGGGATCCAGCACATCCCCAAGGGCTTTGCCATCACCTTTCCCTGGAGACAGAGTGGGCTGACAGTGAATAAACCACCATATCTTGTCATACAGTTAAAAACTTGCCTCCAAGCCAAACCAGTGCCAGACTCAGCAAAGGAAAGTCAAGTGGATGCAAATCTCCGTCCCCCAGCTTGCTGCCATCTCAGTGAGTCACAGATGCATCCTGCTCCCCTTCTCCTAGCAGGATCACAACCATCCCTGGCTGGGTTACAGACTGCAGAGCCGGGCCCGAGCCTGGAGCATGAGCAGGCTCCAACCACGGGGGTGACAGAGGGACACACCAGCCATGCAGGGGATGGAGGGACGAACCCTTCCTTCCCCTGGAGCAGGCAGGAGGCTGCGCTCCAGAGGATGGCCACGATGGTCCCGCACAGTAACGGGGCACCTCACACAGCCTCCTCAAACTCACCCCATTGAAATGTAGGGGGGGAGCACGCACCAAGAAACCCCACTGACTCCCTCCACATCCCCCAGCTAAAACCATCACGGCCACAATGGGCCCCGCTCCTACAAAGGGGCCGGTTCAAAGTCAACGTCTCCCTTCCCCTCCGCCTGTATATGAAAGGCAGGAGGAATGCGTTTGAGGCCTCGTCGGGCTGGGGGGCTTCCTGGGGGGATGGAGAGAAAGAGCAGGTTGGCAGGAGGAGGGGATCCAGCCCGGGAACAATAAATCAAAGGAAAAGGGAGTTACTGCCCGGCCAAGGAGCTTCTGAAACCCTGGGCCACAGCGGGAGCCCGGGAGGAGCAGGGCTGATGGCTGCCATCAGGGTCCCGCAGAGAGACTTCCTCTGCCTGCTGGCAGGGACAGGCAGGGTGCAGGCAGTGAAAAAGGCAGTGGGGAAGGCAGTGGGGCCTGCCTGCACGGCAGCTGGGTGCCAGCACCCTCACAGAAGGGGCTGGGGACCAGCTCTCCCTTCCACACCGCCAGACCCAGTGCCTGGTGGGGATGGTGCCTCACGGGGCAGCGCTTCCCCTCGGCTGGTTTTGCAGCCATGGGGCTCATTCATTACCCATGGACCCACTGAAGGGCTTTTGCACCCTCAGGTCACTTATCTGGAGCTGCCCTCCCTCCCCAGAGCAGCCTGGCACAGCAGGATTGGCAGACTGGCATATGTCCAGCCAGGATTGGGCTTTATTACCAGCTCATCCTCTTGATCATTCTCCTTTACTTACAGGAATATCATTACAAGGGGAACGATGTTCCACTCCTCCCAACGTGTGACAGCACCCTGTGCTGCCCCAGAGGCTGCTGGTACCTGGGTGCCAGCCCCTGGGTGCTAATCTCTGGGTACTTGTCCTTAAGTGCTGGGCCCTGGGTACATGAGCTGGGGTGCCAACCCCTGAGCAGGAGTCTCTGGGTATGAGTCCTAGGGACCAGTCCCTGGGGTTTTTTTTCTGAGTGTAAGTCCCTGGGTGTGAGCTTCTGGGTATGAATCCCTGGATGCCAGTCCCTGTGTGCTCACTCCTGGTTGCCAGCCCTCTCGGGACCCAAGGCAAGTCTTTCATAACCTGTGTCCTCCCCCAGGCTGCCTGGCATCATAATCCCCATCCCACCGCAGCAGGGGAGGCTGCTCCAGCCTATCTCTCCGGCATATCTACCGTGCCAGACGGCCACAGGCTACCGGTAATCCGTGTTAATAAACAGGGAGTGGTGCTGACAGCAGGATCAGCTCTCGTCCTGCTCCAGCAGAGGTCAAAGGTGCCCAGGCAGCCCTTGCCTGCCTGTAGAGACGGCAGCGGGCTGACCGAGCTCTGCAGAGCCTTGGGAAAAGCTCCTGATGCTGAGGCAGGAGGGAGGGAAGGGGGACATGCCTGGAGCAGGCACCATTGTGAAGGACGGTGTGAGGAGAAAGACCTTAAAACGGGGAAAATACCAAGCGCCCTCCGCTGGAGCAGACGGGTCCGAGAGCCCATCGCAGCCCCGGGCTCTGCCTGCACACGCCTGAGGGATGGGTACGGTCCCCCCGAGGGGCGAGGAAGAGGAGGGGGTCACTTGGTGCGTGGAGGAGCCGGCGACCCCCAGCTCCATCCACGAAGCACTCTGCGGGGCATAGCCGGGAGCCATGGGACAGAGGGGATGGCCGAGTCCTGTACAGGCCTGAGTCTGCACGGTGGGACCCGGGGTTTGTCCTGACGGCAAGGGGCTGCTGCGGCCCCAGGTCAGGCTGCATCCCGGCCTCGGATCACCCCCGCACCCCAAATTTACCCCGTTTCCCTGCCTAGCCCCAGTGCTGCCCCAAGACTTGGAGACGTGGGCTCCACCGAGAACCCCCGATCTGTGCGGGGGGTTCTGCCCTTCGCCGCATGAGGGACAAGGGAGGTCGAGCCCCCGCAGCGAGTCCCTGGTCCGACGGGACCGTCCCCAGCCCCCTTGCTCTGCGGCCCGAGGGCAGGGTGCTGTTGGGCCGCAGCCCACCTACCGTCGCACCTTCCCCCCCGGGCACCCCCCGCCCCCCCGGAGGGATCAAGTTCACGCCCGACCCACCGATGCGGGGCCAATGGGGCAGAGGCCCATTTCCATACGGTCCGGCCCGGCCCGGCGCGCCCCCGCCACCCTCAGAGACCCTGGCGGAGCCGCAGGAGGGAGGTAGCGGCCGGNCCTGCGGGGATGGTGGATGCTGCCGCCGCCGCTCCTCCGGGGGCTCCGCGGGCACCTACGGCCGGCCGGGGCTCAGGGAGTCATCCCGGTGGGTGGTAGCGCTTGATACCGGCATGACCGGCAGATATATTTTGGGTTTGTTTGTGATAATTTTAAATCTTGCCACAACATACACTTATCCCTCCCAGGCAGTCACGCCTCGGGGGGAGCAACGGCAGATGCTGCCGAGGCTGGTTGACGAGTCCCTGGGAATTGCGGCGGGTGCGTTGGTTGGGTTTGTGAGGAGCTGCTGCTCGGGACGTGCCGCGGGAGCCGGGATCTCCCCCGCACGCCGGGATCGGGATTGGAGCGTGGGGGGGATCGGTGGTGGGGTGCGCGTCCCCCCAGGGTGGAGATGGGGAGAAAGAGATTTTCTTGGCGGCCGGCAGGGACCCTCCAGGCTTCTTGACCGGTGTGTGAAGGGATTAAAAGCCAGGACTCGGTGGCGGGAGGACGTCTGTAAAATACGAATTTTTGCTGAAAATAAGGAAATGTTTGAGAATGATTAAATACCATGGAGGCAGGTAAAGGCCTGGGCTGCAGGGAGGAAGGGCAGCATCTGGGGAAGAGGCTTTTCAGAAGGGAAGAGCCTGGTTAAAGCAAAGAGGCTTTTGGATGCCACGGGAGATATTTGGCGCTTCCACCGTTCCCTCCCTCTGAGCCATTTGACCTGCACCGGGCGAGGGGCTGCCCCATGCCCGAGAGCCCCGGGGGGTGGGTGCCCCCCCCCTGGGGCCGCTGAGTCCGTAGGGAGGTGTCGTGGGGTGCGTGGGAGTGGGGACCACAACTGAGCCCATCACCGCTGAACCTGGGGACAGAGGGGACATTCCCAGAGCCTGTTTGGGCAGTGGGGGCTCTGGGTGCTCCCGGGACCTGCTTTTTGTCCCCGGGTCCCTTGTGCCACTCAGCGTGGTGTGAGCTGGGCTGTGTGCATGTCCGGGGGGTCCTGCGTGGGGAGGGGGAGTGGAGACATTTTGGGGTCCCTGAGCAGAGTACCTTGCTCTGGTGTTGGGGGGAAAAAAATTAATTCCTTTTTGCTACTCGTCCCATTGCCCGGGGATGGCAGTGGATGATGGGTGTCCCCCTCCTGCCCCATCCCTATCCCACGCTGGCTCCAAAACACTAACAGACCCTGCTTGAGGCAGCTGAGTTGTCCCCTCTGAGGTGTCTCCCTGTTCCTGCCAGGATGCACCAACGTCGGAAGAGCTGGAGCAGTTTGCCAAGGACCTCAAGCACAAGCGCATCATGCTGGGCTTCACCCAGGCTGATGTGGGGCTGGCCCTGGGCACCCTCTACGGTAAGGGCCCAGGAAGGGCCTGATCCCCCCCACCCGGGGGGAAGGGAGGAAACCAAGGAACTGGTTTAAACAGCTACAGCTGCCTATTGAAGAGTGTTTCAGAGCTTTAGACCACTGCTGAAGCAGCTGGGAGAATGCCTTTCCTGATCCCTCATCCCAGGGACAGGGGCTGCTGGAGGTGGGGGGCAATTCTGGGTGGGGTGTAGATCCTTGGCACAGTGGCAGGAGCATAGAGTGACACCCTGCCTGCCCCCCCACCCAGGGAAGATGTTCAGCCAGACCACCATCTGCCGCTTTGAAGCCCTCCAGCTCAGCTTCAAGAACATGTGCAAGCTGAAACCACTGCTGCAGCGTTGGCTGAATGAGGCAGAGAACACGGACAACATGCAAGAGGTACGGGGCTGGTGGGTGGGGGTATTGCTCACCGAGGAGCCACTGAGCTGCAGCTTATCCCTCCAACACGTGTTTTTGGGTAGAGCAGGGGCCAGCAGGTGTCTTGTGCCACAGCAGCATCTCTCTGCCACGGCTTCAGTCTGGTTGTGGGAGGGAACCCCCTGATTTTGGCAGCCTCGGGGAGGATCCCAAAGGCCCCTGCAGGCACCTTGTGACGTCTGTGGCAGCTTGTCTCAGCAGCCAGGTCCTGCTGGAGCTTGTTGCTCCCTGGATAGCCTGGAGGGATGCAGGAATACACATTCCCCTGCATTAGCTACAGGTGGTGCTGGGATACTGAGTGGCCCCGGTTGCAGGGGGGTGACACACATGAAGAGTCGCAAGGACAAAGCCTGTCCCCAGACTTCTGCAGCCAGCTGCACGTGTGTCCAGAGCCTTGTGGGGACATTGCCAGCCCTGCGACGAAGAGCATGGCCTCTCATTTCCAGATGTGCAATGCGGAGCAAGTGTTGGCCCAAGCTCGGAAGAGAAAACGCCGAACCAGCATTGAGACCAACGTGAAGGGGACGCTGGAAAGCTTCTTCCGCAAGTGTGTGAAGCCCAGTCCACAGGAGATCTCCCAGATTGCTGAGGACCTCAACCTAGACAAAGATGTAAGTTGGGAGGGTCTGTGGGATGGGTGCCCCAAGCAGCTGTTGTTTCTGACTGCCCACATCAGACCAGTTCAATACTGGAAGCTGTGGGAGAGTGGCCAAGGCTGGAAGCCCCGTCAGCCTGTCTAAGCCCAGACACAAGAGGAGCTGTGCCAGGGAGAGCTGGGGTGCTGTGGACATGCCACCTGCAGAAGGATCTCCTATCACTGTACCCTGACTCCCCCCCCTCACCTTTCCCTCTCTTCTCTCCATCCCAGGTGGTTCGGGTCTGGTTCTGCAACCGGCGTCAGAAAGGCAAACGGCTGCTGCTGCCCTTTGGCAACGAGGCAGAGGGTGTGATGTATGACATGAACCAGTCCCTGGTGCCTACCACCCTGCCCATCCCAGTGACGTCCCAGGGCTACAGCCTAGCACCCTCCCCCCCTGTCTATATGCCACCCTTCCACAAAGCTGAGATGTTCCCTCAAACGCTGCAGCCTGGGCTCTCCATGAACAACAGCAGCCACTGATCCAGGGGCCTGCAGGGTCCAGTGCGGTGTCACCCCACACCATGGCTGGGCTGGTTCTCTGGGGGCAGCTACCCCCCTACTTAGCCCCAAGAAAATAAGAGTACTGCCCTGCCCCCAGGGCCCTCGTTGGGCTGCCCTGGGGCTTCTGGGGCACAAGGGGCTGGGGAAAGGTTGGGAGCCTGGCTCCGGGGTGGTGCCCGCTTGCTCTCTGCCCTTGCTCCCAGCCCTTCCCAGTTATGTGAGCTTACTGGTCCAAGCAGTGTTCCCCTTCCACCTCTTCTGGGGGGCAGCTGCTCCTGCCCCACTGCAGCCCACCAAAGCCAGATGTGCCCAGGGTGCTGAGCAGAGCCCCTTGCACCCAGCCCAGCCAAGCTGCTCTCCTGCAAGACACAGAAAAAAGTATTTCCTAGATTTTTTAGGGTAAGTGGGTGGGAGCAAGGGCAGGAGAAAGGAGATGATGTAGGGTCTGGCACTTGCATGTCTNGAGGGAAGGAGGTGGTTTTATTTTTTTTTATTTTTTTTTTTAAGGTTTTTGGATGTAGTTTTTTAAAAGAAAAAAATCTTTGTAGTGATGACTAGTTCCCCAGGTGCCCTCCATCCTGTCACTTCAAATGGGTCTGGGGCACTGTGCCCAGGGCTGGGGTTCTCATGGCTCTGCCCACCTGCCTGGGCAGCCAGGGTGATCTGGGAGGGGGAGCCTGTGGGGGAGCCCAGGGGATCCCAGGCCCAGCCACCCCTTGCCTGGTGGCCCAGGAGACCTTCAACTATCCATGTGCATGCTGGCTGGTGGGACTTGGTTCTTTTCAGAGAAAGGGGCATCCTCCTTGATTCTTGTGCCCAGCATCACCCTGGCACCCCCAGGTCCTCTGTTCTCTCCATCTGCTTTCCCTCTGCCCCAGCCCATCTGCCCAGGGAACATTTTCTCTGGTAGGTCCCCAGCCCTGGGGGCCAACACCGCCCTGTCCATGCTGCTAGCCCCCCCTGTGCCTGTGAGCCTGCTGTAGTTAATTTTTTTTTTTTTCTTAATCACATTCTCCTTGGCAATAAAAAAAAAAATCTCAGTTCTTTGGGGCATTGAGAGCAAGTTAACCCTTTCCTTGCATCCCTGAATGGTGCAAGCAAGCAAGTGGTGTGTGTTTGGCTGCATGTGGGGGCATGGTGGGGCTGGCCCCTGTGCACTCAGATGGTGCTGGTCTGTCCCCATCGTGCTGCCAACACCTTGCTCTTGGCTGCAGCCCAGCCAGTCCCCAGGAGTGGTGGCACCTTGGCCCTGAGGGGACACAAGCTTGTCGGGGCTGTGTGTTACAAAGCAGAGTTGCTTGGGGATGGGGTGGAGGGGTGGGGGTCACCTTCCACCCAGTTTAAGCTGTTTTTTTCATTTTTCATTGTTCCTTTTGTGAAGGCTGGGACCTTGCAGGCTACTCCAGTGGATGCTGCAGTCAGGGAAGACCGGGATGGGGATTTTTCTGTAGCTGCTGAACTCCCAGCCCTGGGGCAGGCAGGGGAGGGGGGGATCCCCCTGGACTGCCGTGTCCCTGCTTGCTACCAGTGCCTGGGAGCCCAGGACACCTCTGCCTGCCAGCAGCACCACCTGCAAGCCCTCCCACTGCTGCTTGGCATTGTAGGGGTGCAGGATGCTGGCTGTTGAGCGGGGTGGTAGCAGAACGCCGGGGAAAGATGTCACCTCCCCGAGGTTTGCTTCCCTTCATATTCCCACTGATTTTCCGCTCCAGCTAAAGGCCAGCCAGGCAGGAACCCCGGACCCCACCCTTCCCTCCTCCCCGGTTCTGGGAGCCCCTCCTGGGCTGGTGTGGGTTGACCCAGATGACAAAACCAGACGGAAATCGGAAGCCGCAGAAATCCGAAGAGGGGGTGAGGGCTGGGCCCGGCCCGGGGAGCAGTGCCAGACCCGGGGACACATCCCCTCTGCTTCGGCTGTCACCTCAGGGCTGAGCCCCCCCACATCCTGGCCACGGGGAGGGTCTCAGTGGGCAGGTGGCAGGGTAGCAAGCCTGGGGGTGGGTGACTTGGGGGCTGCAGTGAGGGAAAACTGTGGCAAAATGAATCATTCTGATCAGGGGTTGATGGCACCAAACCCAGGGGTGCAAAACCGCGGATGGTGCAGTGTCCCATCCATACCCGTGTCCTGTCACCCAACCCCAACAACTGCCGGTGACCCCACAGAGGTGCTTCCTGTCAGGGGGGTGTTGGGTGTCACCCGAGCCCCCAGAGCAGGGTGCCCGTGAGGCAGGGTGCCCGTGAAGCTGGGTGCCCTCTGTTGCAGGGTGCCCACAGCACGGTGCAGTGCCCACACCATGGGGTGCTCACTGTGGGGGTGCTGGGTGTAGGGTGTGCAGGGGCCTGGTAGTGCCCGGGGCACATGGAACAGGCTGAGGCATCACAGGGTGCCCATGGGACCAGGCTTGGAGGCTCCAGGTTGGAGCAGGGCAGGGTGCTGGCAGAGAGACTGGGGACACACCTGGAAACCACTGCATCCCTCTCTGTCACTGGGCAGGCTGCAGTCCCCCTCCCTGTCACCAGCAGGTCACTGGGCATTGCTCCCAAGAGCATCTGGAGGAATCTTCTTTTTGACAGAGCACTGGAACAGGCTGCCCAGAGAGCTGGTGAAGTCTCCATCTCTGGAGACATTAGAAACCAATATTGGACTCCATCCTGTGCAGAATGATGTGGGTGAACCTGCTCTGCCTGGCAGGGGGGTTGGACGAGATGACCCCCAGAGGATGTTTTCAACACCTAACATTCTGTGTGTGGGTATGGTGCCCCCACCCAGCCTCTAACATGGTGATATGGTGATGCCCATGGGGCTGGGTGGGGCAATGGGTGAAGGGGTAGAGCAGAAGTTGTGCTCCCAATCCCTGACACAGTGTTCTGTCCCCCTCACCGGGCTGCTCTGGGCTCAGCTCCTCCAGCCCAGACAGAAACATCACCATGGGGCTTCTGGCACTGGTGCTTTACCACTCAGAAGGTGCTGAGGACACATGGAGAAGTCACAGGGGGATGTTGGGGAGCCCAAGAACCACAGACAGAGCCTCTGCAGCACTGTGTCATTTATTTCCAAATCACCCTCTCGTCCTGCCAGCACCCTGGTGAGGTAGGTCATTGTCAGGTCTGGGGGGGGGGATTAGTCCAATTTTGCAAGAAATTAAGTCACGTGAAGTTGCTCAAGGTCCCGGTGTGGCAACAGCCAGGCTGGATGGAGGTGTTGGGGCTCTGCAGTAGGGTGCCCCACACCCTCCTGACCCCAGTATCCTCTGCCCACATGCATGCTCTGTGGTCCCAGCACACCAGCCCCACTCTAGGTGTTGAACCAGCTCTCCAGGCTGGGATAGAGATGGCCACGGGGCAGGCTGGGGTAGGCTGTGCAGATGGTGCAGATCCTCTCCCTCCAGTCAGTATAGAGCTTCACACTGAACCTCTTCTGCCAGGCAAAGAACTGCTGGTAGTGACTGGAGTTCATGGTCTTCAGGAAAGTGGCCAATTCTTCCAGGGAACCAAAGTCATCAACGTGAATGAAGGAGTCTGCAGGGACAAACTGCTCGTAGTTGGCCCGGGGAGGTCCCAGCACCACGGGCACAGTGCCAGCCAGGAGTGAGTTCCTCCAGAGCTTCTCAGTGATGTAGTCCTGGTGGATGGAGTTTTCAAAGGCCAGGTAGAACTTGGACTTGGATGTAGTTGGCAAGAGACAGTCCTTGCAAAGTGGTTTTTTGTTTGCTTTCCCATATATGTTCACATGGAGGTACCTGGAAAGGTTTTTGTAGACTTCAGCTCTTTTCTGGGTCCTGTGGTAGTTGCTGATAACCCAGGACACCAAGTTAGTCTTTGTGGGGATGTTCATGGTGGCTGACTGGTTGGGCACAAGCTTGCCATAGGGGATGAAGATGTCTGAATCCCTCCTGTAGGTCATTACCCAGTTGAAGGTCTGGTTCCATCCCGCTAGAGCTTTAGTGTTGGAGGGGGACTCCAGGGAGACCCACACCCAGTTCTGCCCCGCTGGCCTCTCCTTGGGCATCCTGTCCTTGCCAGGCTGGAGCTGGGTGTGAGGGAACACCACCACATCTGCCCGGCCCAGGAGCTGCTTCTCAGTGGTGAGCCAGCAGCCTGCAATGCTGTACAGCTCATGGCAAATGTCCCCGCTGATGTTGGGGACCTCTTTTGAGGGCCATTCCCATACCAGGACCACCAGTGGCTCCGTGTGCTTGGGGGCTTTGCTAGAGACCTCACAGGGTTGGAGGAAGCAACTCAGGTTCCAGAGTATGGCTACCAATACCCCAGAAGTGACCACAACCTTCACACTGGGCCAGCCCCGCGGTGACCGTGGCAGGGCTGGTGCTCGGGGCATGCTGCCAGGCTGGCTGTCACCTTCTGGGGTGGCAGACCCCACACCTGGGAGAGAGGAAAGGCCACTATGGGCTGTCATCTCAGCTTGCTGGGGAGGGGGGGGTGTTGCAGGATGAACAAGGGGGGGTACAGAGGGTTCTGCCTGGTTAACCCCACAGTGGAGCCCCAGCTGGGGTGTCACAGGAGCTGACTGGGAAGTCCCAAAACCCACCCAGGACCAGAGTGGAGTTTCTGGCTTGTGACCCCAGCACCCTCCTGTGGTGGTGCCAGGGAGCTCCTGGGCTTGGGGTGTTCTCCCTGGGCTCGGGGTGCTGTCCCCAGCTCGGGATGCTCTCCCCATCCACCAAAGGCACGGGATGCTCAGCAGGCTGGGAACTCACTGCCTCGGTGTCCCAAACACTCATACGTTCTTTTTGGGGTGTCACAGATGGTTGGCTCCCCACAGGCAGGGCAGGGGCCATTTGGGGCTGCCTTTTTTGGGCACTGCCCACAGTAGCCCCAACCCCAGCCATGAGATGCTTTCCTGCCATTTGCCATCTCCAGCCCCCCAGTGGCCCTGGTCCTGGGGTCAGGGCTCAGCACCCACAGGCTGCCCGTGGTGTTCAGCCCTGAAGGTGGTTCCCCATTCCCAGGTAACCTTTGTTAAAACACTGGCTGCCCAACCCCACTGCCACCCAGGGCTCTGCTGGTTCCTCCACAATTTTGGAGTCTCCTGGAAAGCAGGGCTCTACTCTCCCACCCCAGCTGCTGCAGTTTAGCTGTGAAAAATCCCCTCCCTGCCTTGTCCCCCCCCTCCATCTGTCCTGCTGAAATACAGGAGCTAAGTTTAGGCTTCAGAAAAACCTGACACCCGGAGCAGGGAGAGCTGGCAAAGCTGTGCCAGTCCCTGCACCACAGACAGCAGTGGTGGCCCTGGCAGTGGGGATGCTGCCCCTGTTTTAAAGGTGCTCTGGGTGGGGACACTCTGGAGCACCAGGAGCTGACCCCATTCTCATCCCCTCTCCCCCTGTGCAGAGCCCAGACTCACCATGGAAGGGTTGGTGCAGTGGTGTGCGAGTGCCTGGGCAGCTGCTGCTTCTGGGCTGGGGCACTCGAGGGTTTCCTCTTTTCTGTGGTTTTGCCTCGTCCCAGCCCCACAGTGGGTCCTTCCTGCTGCCTGCAACAGCTGGCACAGCCTGCTCCCAGCCCTTCCCCAGTGCCACCCACAAAAAGTGGGACACGCAGCTGCATGTGTGCCCCATATTGTGAGGGTGTGCCCAGGGGGGTGCCCCGTGGCTGTGTGGGTGCCTCCTGGCTCGTGCATGTCCTATACCTGAGGGGATGCTCTCTCAGGGGATGCCCCATAGCAAGGGGGGTGTCCTGTGGCTGAGTGGGTGCTCCGTGGCTTCTGAGTGTCCCACAGCTGGGTGGGTGATGAGCAGCTGAACACATGCCCCAGAGATGTGTGGCCATGGCTGGTGCACGGCCTGTGACTGCCCCATGGCTGGGTGTATGCCCTCCAGCTGGGTGCATGCCCCATATCAGAGCAGGACACTGTTGCCCAGTGCATGCCCCATGGCCCAGTGGCACCCCTGGAAGAGACTCCTGATGCAGATGCTGCTCCCCTGCCCCATCTCATTGTGCTTCCTACACTATCCCCTTCCTGGACTGCAGATTATTGAAGAAGGTGCACGTGGCCCCACATGGAATTTCAGGTGTCCAAAGGGGTTTCCCAGGTGCCAGGTTTGAAACCGAGCCCAAATTTTCGCTCCTTTCTGCCAAGCCCACTCCAGGCCCATCTGTCAGCCACATCACTGATGCTCTGGTTGGGGTGCAGTTTTCCAGGGTCCCCATCCCCAGTTCGCCCACTGGAACCACAGTCATGTGGGGGGAAAGCTCCTGGGGGGGCCGTGCTGAGCACACAGGGCAGGTCAGCTGGCTGGCAGCCCTGTGCCAAAGCACACCTCACAAGCAGTCTCTTGCTGAGACCTCTGATTTCTTTTTATTATTATATTGTATCACATCATGCCATATCATATCATGTCACATCATATCACGTTACATCATGTCATGTCACATCACGTCATGTTATTATTTTATTATTAATATTGTTATTATTCCCAAAGGGATTGGTTGGCAGATCTGGCTGCATGGCCCTGGCACGTGCAGCTCCCCCTGAAATCACCCAGGAGCAGCTGAACAGTGAGATGCTCCTTTGGCTCCAGCTGGACCCAGGCACTTCCTTGGTGTTTGCTGCTGCCCATGGTGGAGATGGCACTGCCACCCAGGGCCTCCAGTGAGTCCCTCTTGGCTGGTGCTGGAAGGAGCTGGTGCCTTGTCCAGTTGTGTGTGATGGGGGCTGGATGCTCTGACACAAGTGCAGGCAGGGCCCTGCTCTCTGCCTTGCCAAGGTGCCAGCCTGGCTGCAAACAGGATGTCACCCTGACCTTTGGATCCCACTGACTCACCCTGAAACTATCAGCCAAAGCAGCACCACCAGCTCCTCAGTGCCACCAAGCCCCAGCACCTGCCCTGGCTGGGAGGTTTTGTGCAGAAAGGGGAAGCAGGCAGGTGAACACCCTGGCAGTGTCTGCATGGAGAGCTCCTCCTGCACCTGGCTGCAGACCAGCCTCTCTCCCTGTCTGGCCACATACCTGGTTCTTTCCTCTGCTGGCATTTTGCCCAGGAACCAAATTTCCCCCAGAGCCCTGGAAGAGGAAGAGAGATGAGGAAAGTGAGGCAGCAGAGGGAGGCCTGAGGCACACAGTGATGTCCCTGCAGCTGGCAGGGGCACACACAGAGATGGGAGCCCCGAACCACCCCCTGGGGGTCCCTGGGATCAGCATTCCCCACTTCACCTGGCTCCTGCCAGCTGCCTGGATCCCAGAGCAAGGATGGCAGCAGTGCTGGCAGCGAGGCAAAGGGCCAGGGAGTGGCTGGGCACAGTGCTGTGCCACAGTGCTGGGGTGTAGCAGGGCTCTGCGGTTTCAAGTGCCGCCCTGGGAGCCCTGGGAGGCCAACTGCAGCTCTGGGGCTGGGTGTTTTTTCCTCCCCAGCCATGTCCCATTTCCTGTTATCTTTTCTCACCCCCGTTCTGCACTTCTGGGTGGCTGAGAGCCCAGGTCCTGGGCACTGTGCAGCCCCACCTGCCACAGGCCAGAGCTGCCAGCATTGTCCCCATCGCTGTGTCCCCCTGCACAGCCCTAGGGATGGGGGCTACACGGTCCAGGGCTGTTCCACTCCACGGAGGACAGCATTGGTTACAGCATCAGCCACAGGTTTTCCACAGGAGATGCAGGGTGGATGGTGGAGCTTTTCCCTGGCACTTGTAGACATCAGCCCAGGTGCAGCCCCAGGACACCCTGGCAGCAGGGACAAAGCCCTGGGGGATAATTGCAGCCACTGGCACCACGACCCCTGAGCCCCTGGGGAGGTGGCAGGATTGTGCTGGAGGCTCAAAGCCACCCTGTGGGTCAGGGCCAGCTCTGCCTCAGCATGGGGACAGTGGCCAGGGCCAGGCAATGGAACCACAGGTAATTCCAGACAGGATCAGGCTGTAGGGTGGGGGTGGGTGCTGCAATCTGCAGAGGATCCTACCCAGATGATCACCATGGAAGGAAGGTCTGTGAGAGGTGCTCAGGGGTCCCTGGAGGAGATCCCTGCTACCCAGGGCTGTGCTGCCCCATGGCATGCTGCTGGCTCTGGGTCTGCTTGCCCTTTGTGGGGTTTTGTGGCCCACCTTACTGCGTCACCAGATGTCTCCAGTATTCCAAAGCCATAGAAAAGCCAGCAAACCTCAGGGTGACCCCAGCACAGCTGCCCTTGGGTTACTAATACCAGTTAGGTGCAGGGGGAAAATCCAGTCTGGCCACCCCCTGCCCCACTCTGCTTGAGGCCAGGTAGCTCTGCTGCCCCCACCCCTGCCCACACAACCTGTAGCCCCTCCAAAACAGCCACAGTTCCTAGGGCATGGAGCCAGGACAACACCATGCCTCTCCTCCACCATGTCCTCTTGAGCATCCCTTATCCTCCCTCACCTTGGCACAGTGTTTCACCCAGAAGTTTTGTGAATAATGGCACTTTGTGGCAGGACAAGGGGAGCTTTTGTTAGTGCCCGGGCAGCTGTCACAGAGCCTACCCAAAATGCAGTCACCCTTAGCAACACCACTCTGGGCTGTGGCAGCCAAAGGAGTTATTCACAGTCCCTGAAGACAGTGTGGAGAGGGAGATGGTTAGAGATAGAGGAGAGGGGAGGAGGAGGAGGGAGGGGGCTATGGACAGGGGGGAAGGGAGGGACAGGCGGTTAAATGAAGAGAACCAGAGGAATGGAAAGAAGGGAAGGAGGGATGGGTGACTGGTGGAAAAGAGGGAAGGGAAAGGGACAGGGAAAAGGAAAGGGAAAAAAGGGAAAGGGAAAGGGAAAGGGAAAGGGAAAGGGAAAGGGAAAGGGAAAGGGAAAGGGAGCTGATCTGGTTCAATGTTTACTGCTGCTTCCCAGACTTGCAAGTCACCAATGGGCTGGGGGTACAGCTTGCTGCAGACAGGCTGTTCCCTGCCAAAAACACATGTGGACACCCCACCACTCGTCTGTGGCATCAGCTGGGCCTGAGGAGGGCAGGCAGCAGCCATGATGTGGGGACAGTGATTCCAGCCTCACATCCCAACCTCCCCAGCGACGGGCTGTCCTGGGAGAGCAGTGATGGGAGGGAAGGGGGGGTCTGGTGAGGGGTGGCCTCTCCATGTCTCTGGCTTCGAGAGGAGAGGGGCAGCTCCCGGGACAGGTCCTCGGGACCGTGGGTTTTCCGGAACTGAGGCAGGTGCCCCGCTCCCAGGCAGGGGGCGTGGATCCCCGGGAGGACAGGGACCCACCAGCCTTCCCCGCACGGCGGCAGATCCCCGGGAGGCAGGGGACAGGGCGGTGGGACACATCTGGGGGTCCGGAGCCCGAGTTTTGGCTCAGGTGCTCCGACTGCGATGCTTCGCGGGCCGAACCGGGCCGGACGTGTCGAGCGGACCGGCCTTGTCCCCGCGGTACCTTTAAGGGGTGGCGGCCCCGGGCTGGGGGCGGTGCTGCGCAGGGTCGCGCCGTGCTGGGCTCGCCGGGGCCGGAGCTGGAGCTGCAGCCAGAGCCGAGGACGGGGCCGGCTCGCTCCATCCCTGCTTCCCAGACTGCTACGAACAAAGGCGGCGGCGGCCCGGCGGGG
>JAAWXA010000033.1:2098194-2116887 GCA_038090715.1 Florisuga fusca
GCCCCGGAGGAGCCCAGGGCCGCGGTCAGGGTGCTGTCTGCTGTCTGACACCCAACTCTCCGCCCTGTGCAGCATCTCGGCCCGCTCGGGCGTCCGGGCACTCGTCAGCCCCTCCATCCCTCCGGGGCAGGAGAGCTCTGCCCGTACCTTCGGTGTCCGTAGGCTGTAAATAGGTTTCCAAATCACATGTGGGGCAGAGCTGTCTCTCCTCCGTGGACTGGAGGGGAGTTGTTCCTGCTCCAGGGGTGTGAGGCAGGGGGTCCCGGGGGTTGGTCCCCTCCCGGGGCTGGCAGAGGAGGCAGGATTTTTCCCTGCCCCGGTCCCTCCTGCCTGTCTGCTCCTGTTCCCTCCTGCCAGATCCTGCCAGGTGGGCAGGAGGGAAGGACCCGCCCTGGAGACACCCCTGCCCGCAGGGCCCGGCAGCGGGGTGGGCAGGGGGATGGGTGCACCGGGTGCCCCGAGCCGGTTATTTTTAGAGGGCGGGGGAGGGGAGCGAACTGCTGCTGACAATCTGACAATCTCCTCTTCCCCCTCCAAAATATCCTGCCGGCTTTCCCACAACAGCAGCCTGCCGGCATCAGGGCCTGCTCTGTCCCGGCAGCTGGATACCCCCTGGGCTGGGGGCAGGCAGGGGATGGCATGGGCAGAGCTGTGCTGAGGCCCATGTTGCAGGCAGGTCCCTGCTGCACGGGCAGCCCCGGTGCCCCCAGAATGGATGAGGGGGGTGATGTTCTGTGGCTGAGTCATCCCTGCTTCTCACCCCAGGCAGAGCTGCGTGGCCACAACGAGGGGCTGTGTGGCACAGTGTGGCACAGACCCCTGCTTGACAGCGTGATCCAGCTGGCACAGCTACAGCCTGGCATCTGCCAGCCCTTGGCAACTGACCCAGGCCTGGCTGCCGTGGCTGGTGGGCTTACAGACCAGTCTTTTGGGGACTTGTTTCTCCCTGTCCCTCTCCAGCCCCACTGGCAATGGGTGGGTGCAGTGCAGGGACCTGCAGCTGCATAAGGCTCTGTCACCCCTGTATGTGGAGACTGTCTTGGAGTGCCCTTCCTGCTGCAGGTGGGTGGCAGGGGAAGGACCAGCACCCCCTCATCCACCCAGCAGTGCTGCATGTGGAGGGGGCATGCAGTGTGCCAGTGTGAGGACCTTGTGCTGCGTGTGTTCACAGGTGGATTTGGTGCAGACCTTGGGGCAGTCCTGCTCAAGGATGGGTGTGCCCTGTGTGTGTCACTTAGTTCCTCATGTTCCTGCTGGGTGCAAGTGCCATGGCCACCTGACATTCCCTGTCTGTGCAGGAGACATCACCCTGCCTGCTCCTCAGGAGCGTGGCCCTCTCCCAGCAGCCTAAGTGCAGGGCTGCCAGTGCTGGCTGGCCAGGGCAGAGCCAGGCCCTGTGCCGATGCTGAGCCAGGCCCTCAGCATCTCATCCCTTGCTGTCTGTGAGTGTATCCCCCAGCATGAGTCTCCCCTGGCTCCCCTGGGTGGTGCAGGCTGTGCATCATCTGTCTCTGCTGGGGTGGGAGTGAGCTCAGTTGTGAGCATCTTAAGGGATGGTCTCCCAGCTTACATGTGGTTGCTGGTTTAAAGCTATGGTGGATGTAAAATTAACAGGTGATATCTCAAAAGTTAGGGCAGGCACATCTCGGGGTGCTCAGCTGCCTTTCCTGTGGCTCTGCCTTGCCCACGGGTTTGGGAAGGGGAGGTAACCACAGCTGGAGCTCCCAGCTCTGGAGTGCTGGGTATGGAAGGGTGCTGTGGGGTTTGATATGGCCCCAGGGCAGTGTTGGCAGTCTGGAGCTCTTTCAGGGGAACAACGAGCAGGAGTTGGGGCTCCAGATGTTGCCTTGGTGTCACAGCGTGTCAGTGGGGTCCCACGGTGCAGGGGTAGGGGGGGGATGCACATGGGGCAGGGAAAGAGGTTTGTGCAGTTCTGTGTTTTCCCAAGAGCTGGGAAGCTCCCACTGCACACAGGAGCTGTCCTGGCAGGTCTGTCCCTTCCTCCCTGGCTGCTGGGAATGAAGCTTTTCATGCCTGCAAAATAAGAAAGACTGGAATTTGGGGTATGGCAGGGCTCACCCGGCACGGGGTCCTGCTGCAGCAGTGCCTGTGCCAGGGCACAGTGTCCCTGGGGGACAGGGCCCCCCGTTCCAGGCTCTGTGGTGAGTGTTTGGTGCCAGATCCTCCAGCAAGGACTGATGGGGCTGGTGCTGACCCCTCAGGGTGCTCTTTCCCCCCTTGCTGTTGGCAGCTGGCACAGGGCAGTTGAGGGGGGGTTGTGCACAGGCTTGGCATGTGTGTCAGTGTCCCTGTGTCCCCATGGACTCTTGCTCACAGGCTGGCTGTGGGGGCAACCGTTGCAGAGTGATTGGTGGCCCAGAGGGCCTTGAACCATTGTTCCTGCAGGGCTCTGCCTCACTCCCTGCCCATGGGGAGAGGCTCTGGGGTATCCCACTTGCTCTCAGGCTGAGCACCTTGTGCCAGCAGGAGGTTGGCCATGTCCCAGTGCTTTGTGCCAGAGTGCTGAGCAGGCAGTGCTGCTGGTGTGTCCCCCTTGGCCTGGCACGCTGGTGTCCAGCTGACACAGCACTGGGGGGTGGCCTGGGGAGAGCTCTGCTCTGATCTTTCTGGGCTGCCTGTTCTGGCACAGTGGAACTGGGTTTCAGGAGAGGTGTTGGCAAACCCCAGTGGGAATTTCATCCTCCTCCAGCTCCCCCAGTGCACGTCCCCCCAGGCTGCCCTGCCGTGCCGTGCCAGCAGTGTTTGAGGTGTGGTAAGGTGCCCTGGTGTGGGACCCCTGCAGGTGCAGCCCTGGGGACCCGAGGGGCAGGATCAGTCCCAGAGTGTGTGCTGGTGAGCTCACCATGTCTGTCCATCACCGCGTAACCCCTGCTGGTGTGGGACAGCCAGCCCTGCCACTGGGGTACAGAGTGATGCAGGAAGGGTCAGGGAGGGGGACGGGGGGCATCTCTGGGGAAAGAGACCAGCAAAAGGTCAATGACCCACTTCAAAAAAATAAATAACAACCAGCAGGTCCCTCCTGTTGCCACCAAGGGCTCAGCAGTCCCCAAGGGAGCCTGGTACTGCCCGGCGTGGGTGTGGGAGGACAGTCCCATATGTGCCTGGGCACAGAGGCCAATTGTGTGTCTTGTAAACAGGCAGGGGGTGGGTGCAGCCAGCAAGTGCAGGACAAAGTGTGTCAGGGTGTCCCTTGCCACCTCACCAAAGCAGGAACAGTGACACCAGGGACTGTCTGGGACCAGTGGTGCCAGACAGATGAGGATTCCCTGCTACTGCTCCTGAGGTGATCACTGTTGCCAGCCCCTCCAGCTCTTATTCCTGTAGTCTCTTCCTCCCCCAAAATCAGCACCTCTGGAGGTGGGGAGGGCAGCAGAAGGGGCACCCATGGGTGCAGCCATACCTGTCCTGCAACCCTGCCAACTGTGGGGCAAAGATCCAGGCTTGTGGGTCCCTCTGCTCACTGCTGTTTGCTGGACTTCTGGGACTTTCTGACAGAGCGTTTGCAACCTTTGTGTGAGGCCAGTGTGGAGGTGATGCTGCTGGGGACTGTAGAGCCTGATCCTCTCACCTGCTGCCAACTGAGTCCTTCTGGGCAGCCCCTGTAATTTTAAAGCCCTCTCTTCCTGCTTGCCAGAGCTTGGTCACTACAGGGGACCCAGGCTGGTGGGCACCTTCCTGGCAGCAGAGCTGGGGCTTGCCCTGCCTGTGGTGGCAGTGGGTCCAGGGGTCTAATGTGGCCCTGAAGTGAGCTGAGGTTGGCTCACCTCACCCTCTGCCTCAGTTTCCTCACCTACACTTGTTCCCCTCCACTCAGCAGCAGGGACACTGGGCTGTGATGTGGCCTGGGCACACGCAGTGCAAACTGGCAGCAGCTGTGCTGGCAGCACGCCCGGGTGTGCTGGGTGGCAGGCACCAGTGCCCATCCCCAGGGCCTCTGGGCATGGAGCCTAGCCTGGGCATCCTATGGGATTGGTGTCAGGGATTCCTGGGGATTTGCTGTGATGTACCATATGCCACCAGTGGAAATCCCGCAAGGCCGTTACCTTCTGGGCGGGCACAGAGGGGGTGCTGGGACCTCCCCCCCCCACTCCACAGGGTCTGTCCCCTGCCTAGCCCCACAGTGGGACCCAGCAGTGGCATGAGTGGCAGGGGGACATGGTGCCAGGCAGCTACCAGCTGTGAGGCACTGCCAGGATGGGGACCTGCAGCTCTTTGCCAGCCATGAGGACTTGGTGTTCCCTCCCCTGGCAGCCCCAGTGCCAGTGGCCCATCGGGGCTGGGCTGCAGCCCTGATGACCTCTTTGTGTGATGTAGCAGTCCATCTCCCTGTGGTACCTTCTGTTCCAAGGTGCCCCGGGCAGGACAGAGCAGGCAGGGGCAAGCAGGAGATCCTTGTGTGCCCAGAGCCCCCCGTGCCTCTGGTTGAGCTGAAGCAGTGCCACCTGCAAGACACGGGCATGGTGCTGAGCCCTGTCCTGCTCATGCTCCCTCCTTGGCAGCTGAGTCCTGACCCTAAGCATCACAGTCCCTCTGCTTTGTGTTGTCCCCAGTGGGTGCTGGCCTTTGAGATCTTCATCCCCTTGGTGCTCTTCTTCATCCTCCTGGGGCTGCGGCAGAAGAAGCCAACCATCCCTGTGAAGGAAGGTGAGTGCCAGCAGGGTGCTGTCCATAGGGCACAGCCTTGGGGACACTGTGACAGCTGGTGGGGACCCAGAGGGGCCTTTTGAGGGACATAGCACTGGGCAGGGGCTGCAGCTAGGGGCTGGTGGGGCAGGCACAGAGGGGTCAGAGAGCCAGGGTAATTCCCAGTGGGGGTGGCAGCACCGACCAGCCTGTCACTGCCATTCATAAGGACATTTAGTGAGGGAAAAGGGGAGCTGAACCTGGATGGGACTAGGACAGTCATGGTCCCCAGAATGCTCAGGGAGCAGCTGGGGTGGTGCTGGGAAGGGATCACCAGCTCCTTGTGGTGCTGTGGGGGGAAAATGCACCGTGTGGAGCCCCATGCCTGGCTGTGGTGTGGCTCTGGGAAGGTGACAAAGTAACGGGCCCCGAGCTGGGGGCTCCCAGAGGTGTGCAGCTGGATCTCTGGCTGGGGCTGCAGGTCCAGTGCCTGCAGGCTGTGCCACTGGGAGGTGGTGGAGTGGAGCTGTTGGCTGCCAAGGGCTCTGTGTGACATCAACACCCCGTGGGACACCCAGCCTGGCCAGTGCCCTGGCACGGTGGGGCCAGGGGGAGATGCCAGGGGTCAGCCACAGCTCTGACCCAGTGTAATAATGGTCCAAGCCTGTGTTTCAGCACATACTGAGGAGAGAGAGCCCAGCTGCCAGCACAGGCTTGGCTGCAGGCAGTGGCGGGGGCTGCCCTGGTTCCTGCCCTGGCACTGACGTCTGCTCTGTGTTGTGTGATTTTTTTGGTTTGTTTTTTTCTTTCCTTTTGCTCATGTTTTCTTTTTCTTTCCCACCATCTCCCCTGCCTGTCTGCCTTCCATGCCTCTACTGCATGCGCCAGTCTGTAAGTTGGTGGGGTGGGTGGGTGCTTCCCCCCCTTCCCCTGCCTCTGCCAGCTACGTTTTTTGGGGAGAAAGAGCCTGGTTTGGATCAACTCACTCTGACCTAATACACACCTCTGTAACCACCTCACCTTCCTCTGGGGCTGGTGAAGTTGAGCTTGGACAGTGCAGTGTGAGCCCTGCCTGCTTCTCCCCAGGACTGGCCCATGGTGGTGGTGGTGGCCACACCAAGGAGGCAGTGCTGGGTTTCCCAGGTGTTGGGGCCACCAGCAGTGATGTCCCCACCCTTCCAGGCTGCAGAGGGCTCTCTAGGTCAGGTGGAGGCTTGTCCTTAGCCCTTCTTTCCTCTGTCCTGGGGCAGAGCATGCTGAGTGCTGGCACCTATGTGGTGCCCTGTGGTCACTCACTCTTGCTGGTCACCCACTGCAGCTGGTCCCCAGCAGGTTGGAGATAGCTCCCACCTCTGCACCATAATTGGGTCCCTGTTGTGGCTCCTGGCAGCCAGGACAAGCCAGGACATGGCACTGCTAGGAGCCTGGAGGCCTGTAAGGTGCCACCCATGCCACCAAAGCATGTCTCCCAACACCCCAGCAGGCTGCTGGCCCATTCGATGCTGCATGTCCCTGCCTCCTCTGGGCTGTCCCTGTCCCAGCCCGTCTTCACCAGCCCCTGCCTGTTGTGGCCGTGCTAACAGCACTCATCTGCCTCTAACCACGGGGCCACCAGCCGGGGTGGTGAGAACTGGGTCTTTGCCCCGTGACAGCCTCTGGTCCCCCTCAGGCAGGGCCCTTCTGGACTTGTCCTGCCCTGGGAAAGGACATGGAAAGACCCCAGCAGGGATCATGGCTCAGCACTGGCAGGGGGGGGAAAGACTTGTTGTCCCTTTGCTGTTCCTCATTTTTTCCATCTCCTCTCACTGTGTCTCCATTTCCACCCACCTCCAGCAGCCACTCGTCAGGGCAGCTGGGCAGGGGGGGCCAGGGGCTTGAGATTCTGGGGGTGACAACTCTGTTTTCCCTGCTGTATTCGTCCTCTTCCTTCTCTTCCTCTGAAGATCCAGCAGTGGCTCTGAGGTTACTAACAAGAGGCGCTGAGAGAGGCCGGGGGAGGTTGATGGTCGTCATGGGACAAGCAGCAGAAGTCAGCACTGTCCTGGGGTGGGAGGGACCCATCACCCAGGGGGGAGCAGGCAGGGGCAAGAGATCAGGCAGCCCCAAGAGGCCACCATCTGGGGACAACCTTGGTGGGGAAGCCACAGACTTCTGCTCACGGCTGCCAACCTCCCGCGGGGCTCGCAGGGCCCAGTGTGCACTTCTCTGAACTAAGTGTCTGTCTCTCCGGTGGCCCCTGCCTCCCCCTGCTCCCCACACCTCTTCTTCCTCCCTGCCCCTACCTTCCTTGGCCTCCTCCACTCTCTTGCTGGCTCCAGCTTTCTACACGGCGGCCCCGCTCACCTCAGCCGGGATCCTGCCCGTCATGCAGTCCCTGTGCCCCGACGGTCAGCGCGATGAGTTTGGCTTCCTGCAGTATTCCAACTCCACGTGAGTCCTGCCCTTGCTTTCCTCCCCCTGCCCTTCATGGTCCCACACACAGCCTGCTCCTTCCCACCCTGGCACTGCCACACCAGGGACAAGGCACAAGCCCCTAGAGAGCTTGGGTACAAACGCTGTGTCCCTGGGGTGCAGGGGATATCTCAACCCATTCCCCCATGGGCTGAAGCCATGGTGGTGCTGGGCTCTCACAGGGTGACACAGCTCCTGGAGCACCTCAGTGAAGCAGTGGAGCAGAGCAGCCTCTTTGACCCACAGCACCCAGGGCTGGAGGAGGAGCTGGAGTCACTGCGTCGGCGCCTGGAGGCCCTCAGCAGCAGTGAGCCCAGCTCCACGGAGACCCCCTTCAGCACCCAGCCAGGTGGGCTGCATCCTGCCTGTGCCCCACTGCACACAGGCTGGGATGGAGATGCCCACCTGCCAGTGACGTGATGGCCCGTGGCAGTGCTGCCACTGTCCCACATTGCAGTGTGCTGGACAGGAACTGTCCCTGTGTGGGGCTGTGCCCTGCTCCCAGTGCTGGTGGGCTGCTCTGACCCCCCTGCCTTGCTCTTTGCCAGGGTCTGGCTTCACACTGGCATGGGCAGCCAAGGACCAAGGTGAGCTGCACCGTTTCCTGATGCAGAACCTGTCCCTCCCCAACAGCACCGCTGAGCTTCTCCTGGGCTCCAGCATCAACCCACAGGAGGTGGGTGGTGACCAGGGTGAAGGTGGGTGGTGGGTGACTGCACAGTGCTGCAGGGCTGGACTTTGCAGGGGTCTGCACTGCCCCAGCAAATGGAGAAGTCCTGACCCAGGCTGAGCCCTGACCACCAGCCCCACAGAAGGGGAGTTGGTGGGCACCTGTCCAGGACTCGCCCTGCCCTGCCACTCCATGTTGGGGCAGTGCTGGGCAATCAGGTGTCCCCATTCCTGGCACACTCAGCAGCCCCACTCCTGTCCCTGCTGCAGGTGTACCGCCTGTTTTTTGGTTCCTTTCCTTTGGTACCCGATGATACTCACGAGCGAGAGCTGTGGGATGAGTTTGGCCCCAGTGAGAAGATCACACACTTGGAGGTGAGGAGTGATGCTGCATGCAGGGGATCTGGTGGGGCAAAGCTTGTCCTCAACATCCCCTCCATGTCCCACCACAGGGTGATCTGGGGTGCCCATCCTGGCAGAGGGGATGTGACAGGATGGTGTTGGGTGGATAGAGCAACAGCAAGGGTGATTGGCTCCCACCCCAGTGCTTCCACCAGTTTCCCCAGTGGTTTGAGGCACACCAGTGCCTGTGCCTCAGTTTTGCATAGAGGGAACAATCTCCTTGTTCCTTCAGGTGGATGGGGTGCAGAGGACCCATCCTCCTCCCATCTGCATGTCTCCTTCCCTTCTCCCTCCCCATGCTCCCTCCCCATGAAGACCATGGACTGGAGTGGTGCTGTGGGGTTGTTCAGGGGTGCTTGGGGACACACACAGAGGGGGACCTCAGGCAGCCCCCACAGCACCCGCCACCCCTCTTGCAGAAGAGCCTGCCCAGCAGCTGGAGGAGCCTGCAGGACGGGCTGGTCCACAGGGCACTACGGGACCCGGTGACAGCCCCACGCCGCCCATCACTCCTCCACCTGCTCTCCCAGGCTCTGGGCCTTGCTGGTACCACCCCAGCACCCACCGCCCCCAGTAGCCCCCAGGCTTTCATCACTGAGATGGAGGTGAGTGCCTGGGGGGGCAAAACGGTGCAGGTTGTGCCGTGCTGCCCCTGTGCCTCGAGCTCACCCCGTGCCTCCTTACCCCTCAGCACGTCCTCTTCACTGGGCCGGTGCTGGAGCAGCTGACGTGTGAGCAGGGTGCAGGGGGGCTGCACCGCCTCCTGCGCGTTGCCCCCAGGCAGCAGCCACTGCTGCAGGCGTACCGGGCCCTGGCCTGCAACGGCACCCGGGGTGCTCGCCAGCAGCGCTTCAGCCAGCTGGCCACCGAGCTGCGGGACCAGATGGACACCCCCAAGATTGCCAGCAGGGTGAGAGTGGGGCTGGGGGAGCTGCTGGACCAGGGACAAGTCCTGAGCAGCGTCTCCCTGCTCACGGGGGGGTGTGTGGAGATGGGGGGGGCTCTGTGACATGGCTTTGACCCCTCTTGGTCACCACTTTACATGGTGCACCCCCTGCTCAGCCCCATGGGGGGACTCCAGGTGATTCCCTGTCCTGTCACCCACCAGACACTGCCCACTGGATAGGTCTGGGTGTCCCCAGCATCCTCCAAGTGTATTCCTGCAGTCTCCACTCCCTAGGACTGTTAGCGTCCCTGGTGGCACTGCTCCCCAAGTCGGGCTCAGAGGTCCCCCTCCGTGTCCCACACAAGTCTGATACGTCCCTTGTGGTCACAGAGGACCACCCTTTACTGCCTGAGAGACATCCCCTATCCCCTAACAAGACCCTGCTGACATTTCCCTGCATTCCCACTTCCTGAGAGTGACAAATGCACAGCAGTGAGTCCAAGGCCCCAGCTGGGCACAGCTCCAACCTTTTAGCCAAGAAAGCCGACGTCCTACTGCTTGGGGTCCCCTTTGGTCCCCTCCTGTTGCCTCAGCTCACTCCTTGCCCACACATCATCCTCGCAGCTGAAACTGGACGAGGTGAACAGCACGGCTGCCCAGCACCGCCTCCGTGCCCTCCTGGAGGATCTGGTGGAGATGGAGAAGGTTCTCCGTGATGTGGACATCCTCTCAGCACTGGCCAAGCTGCTCCCCAGGGGAGCCTGTGCCAGCAAGGCCCCGCCACCCACTGCCAACAGCACTGGCTGGGCCAGCACCAATGCCACAGCCACCAATGCCACGGCAGAGGAGGAGGGGACTGGGGGGGGCTCTGCTGGCGGTGACAACTCCCAGGGGCAGTTCTCAGCATTTGTGCAGCTCTGGGCTGGGCTGCAGCCCATCCTCTGCGGCAACAACCGGTAAGAACCCCAGGGAACGGGGGGGCAGGACAGGGGTGTGCTTCTGCCAGCTGTCAAGGAGCTCCCTGTGCTGGGCAGCACCACACTGGCATGGGATTTGGTGTGAAATCTCCTCCTGGGCAGGGGTGGGGGCTGCAGGGGCTGGGGTGGAGTTGGCAGCTGAGTGCCCTTTGCAGGACAATCGAGCCCGAGGCTCTGAAGCAGGGCAACATGAGCTCACTGGGCTTCACCAGCAAGGAGCAGCGAAACCTGGGCCTCCTCGTGCACCTGATGACCAGCAACCCCAAAATCCTGTATGCACCTGTGGGCACTGAGGTAGACAAGGTCATCCTGAAGGTGAGTGTCAGGACAGGACAGGTCAGGACCCCTGTCCTTTCTTTCCCACCAAGGGACCCATGTGCTGAGAGGAATGAGTCTAGGGCTTGGTGGGGAGGAAGGGGCCAGCTGCCAGCTGCCAGGCAGGTGTCCTGGCTCCAGTTGGGATAGTGATCCTGTTGGAACAGGCTCCTGGAACAGAGCCTGTTGGGAGGTGGGCAGATACCTCCATGGCTGTTAGCCACCCTGGAGAGCATGGGAGCCCCTGCCTCTTCCTGCTATGTGACCTTCCTCCTCCCCAGGCCAATGAGACCTTTGCCTTCGTGGGCAATGTCACCCACTATGCCAAGGCATGGCTGAACATCTCCCCTGAGATCCGTGCCTACCTGGAGGAGGGTCGGCTGCAGAGGCGCATCCGCTGGCTCCAGCAGGTAGGAGAGTCTGGTGGGGACAGGGTCTGCCAGAGCTTTACTGCCCCAGGGCTGTCCTGCCCCCAGGCACCTTGTGGCTTCTTTATATAAAGAAACTCTTGCTCTTCATCCAGCATTTGCAAGGGCCAGTCTGGTTGTCTTGTGTGAGGTGAATGCTGTCTCACCATTCCCACACGGAGCCTTGAGTCCCATCTGTGTCCATGGGGAAGACAGGGGGCTGCAGGTGTACCCCAACTTCTTCCTCCTGTGTCTCCCTGTCCCAGTTCACTGCTGACCTCCACAAGCACCCAGAGATCCTGAATGTCTCTGACAGTGATGTTCTTCATAATTTCTTCAATGGCAACTTCTCCCTGCCCAACGCCAGTGTCCTGCTCCAGCAGCTGGATGCCATTGACAATGCTGCCTGTGGCTGGGTCCACTTCATGGATAAGGTGAGGTTGTGCCCACTCGTGTGGGCAGCACCCAGTGCTAACAGCTGGGCTCTGCAGGGCTGAGAATGGGTCGGGTCCACTCAGACCTCCTTAAGGAGGAGTTAGTGGCTTCTGCAGTGTCAAGATCTCTGGGACACTCCCTGTTGGGTTTAGGGGCTCCAGGGTGGCTGTGGGTGGCACAGGCTGCTCTGTGTGCAGGGTTTGCTTGCCAGACCCACCAGGGTTAGTGGGGCCTCACCAGTCTTTCCCCCTCCCCAGGTCAGTGTGGATGTCTTCAAAGGGTTCCCAGATGAGGAGAGCATCGTCAACTACACGTTGAACCAGGCCTACCAGGACAATGTCACAGTCTTTGCCAGTATGTCCCTGGGAACCAGCCCCTTTGCAGAGGACCCTGAACCCATGTCCTTCTTGAGCTGTGCCCAGGGCTCCTGACTTTGCAATGTGGCTGCCTCAGTGCATGTGTCGGGTGGATGAGTGGACCAAGCATCTCGCAGTTCCCATCCTCTGGGATGCACAATGCCCTGCTGCTGTCCTGGCTCTCCCAGTGCTGCTGCCTGCTGCCCCTGTGCCCTCATATCCTATGCCAGGGCCATTCCCACCCTCCTCATCCACGGCAGCCCTGGTGGTGCCCTTGGGTGCCCTCAACCCCTCCACATCCCTGTGGTCACTGCAGGCCAGCCGGTGTGGCTGCCTCCTGTGGTGCTCCCTGCCTCTCTGCTGCCCACAGGTGTCATCTTCCAGACCAACAAAGATGGCTCACTGCCCCCTCATGTCATGTACAAGATCCGGCAGAACTCCAGCTTCACGGAGAAGACCAATGAGATCCGTCGGGCGTACTGGCGGCCTGGCCCCAACACTGGTGGCCGCTTCTACTTCCTCTATGGCTTTGTCTGGATCCAGGGTGAGTGCCAGTTCCATGGCACAGCTGCCCATGGCCCCTGCCTGCACTCCTGCTCAGCTTGGCCTCTCCTCCTCCTCAGACATGATGGAACGTGCCCTCATCAACACGTTTGTTGGCCACGATGTGGTGGAGCCCGGCAACTATGTGCAGATGTTCCCATATCCATGTTATACCCGGGATGAGTGAGTAACACCGTGGGGGCAGGGTGGGCAGGACCTTTCCTCTTACCCTTTGCAGGCCAGGATGTCTCTGCTGGGAAACGGGGACAAGTTTGGGGGGCTGGGAGACTCCTAGGGAGTGACAAGAAACCAGTTAAGCCCTGTTCCTTGGGCCACTAGCGTAGGCAAGCAGGGGAAAGATTTTGTTCCCAGTTTCCAGCTGAAGGGAGGAGATCATGGCTGGGAGGTGTCTTGAAGACTGAAAGACTTGGGGAGTACCAGAGGAGTGTGGTCAATGGATGGCACATGGGGGTGTCAGTGGTTACTGAACACAGTGGTTTGGAGGAAGCACCTGGAGAAGCTGCCCTGTGCCCCAGGGTCCCCCTTGGGTCTCTGTAGTGGTGCCACTACCCAGCTTTTCCTCCACCAGCTTTCTCTTTGTCATCGAGCACATGATGCCCCTGTGCATGGTTATCTCCTGGGTCTACTCAGTGGCCATGATGATCCAGCACATTGTAACAGAGAAGGAGCATCGCCTGAAAGAGGTGGGCATGCTGGCAGAGGTCCCTGGGGGGGCACTGGCATCTGGGGTGCATGAGCTGGGGCAGGTGCGGATCCCACATCCCTGGGCTGAGCTGGTCTCTCTGAGTGTCTCCAGTGCCAGAGGCAGCTGAGCCCATTTGGCACCCTGGCACAGGGTGCTGTGGCCTGTCTGCTCGCAGCAGCCCCCCTCTCCCCTTTTCATGCTGCCCATTGCTCTCCCAGCCAGCGAACGAGGCAGCAGGGATGCGTGGGGCAGGGGACAGCCCCACTCAGCAGCATTGGCCTCACAGGTGATGAAGATGATGGGCTTGAACAATGCAGTGCATTGGGTAGCGTGGTTCATCACTGGCTTCGTCCAGCTCTCCATCTCGGTGACGGCGCTGACTGCCATCCTGAAGTACGGCAAGGTCCTGATGCACAGCGACGTCCTCATCATCTGGCTCTTCCTCGCCATCTATGCAGTAGCCACCATCATGTTCTGGTGAGCTTCCTGGTCCCTTCCATGGGATGAGGGGAGGTGGACAGTGCTGGGGTCCTTGTGCCATGGGGTGTGAGGGTGCTGGGAGCTGTCCAGACAAGGAGAGGTGGGGGGTCTCCCACCAGCTCATTGAAGAGACCAATTGATCACCTCAACACCATGGCGTGGGGAGAGCCCTGCTGGGGTGGGATCCAAAGTAACACTGTCCTCCCTGCAGCTTTCTGGTGTCAGTGCTCTACTCCAAGGCCAAGCTGGCCTCTGCCTGTGGTGGCATCATCTACTTCCTCAGCTACGTGCCCTACATGTACGTGGCCATCCGGGAGGAGGTGGCACATGACAAGATCACCGCCTTTGAGAAGTGCATCGCGGTGAGTTGGCTGCTGGGGAATTTCTTGACCCCGGGTGTGCACTCTGTGCTCATTGCACAGATCACCAAGCTTGTCACCAAGCCCATTGCAAACCTCTGCCTGTATGAACCAACTCCCCTTGGCATTTTGGAGGCATGCCCAAAAGTTTGATGCCTCCCAGGGGAGGGAGCATCTCCTCAGGGCTGGGTGGGGCAGCACTGGGGAGGAATTTGCCTCAACCTGTTCCTCTGGAGCTCATCTGTGGTTCCTCCTGATGTCCCTTTCTCTTCCCTTTACCTCTCCAGTCTCTCATGTCCACCACAGCCTTTGGCCTGGGCTCCAAGTACTTTGCACTCTATGAGGTGGCCGGTGTGGGCATCCAGTGGCACACCTTCAGCCAGTCGCCTGTGGAAGGAGATGATTTCAACCTCCTGCTGTCCATGATGATGCTGGTTGTGGATGCAGTGGTGTACGGGGTGCTCACGTGGTACATTGAGGCTGTGCACCCTGGTAAGTGTGGGAAGTGGGGCTTGAGGGCATCTCTGATCTTACAGGAGCCTCGCTGCTGGGGACCTGCTGGTTCCTGGCAGTGCTCAGCCCTGACTTGGTGGGATTCAGCACATCTTGCCCTCAGGGTCCCCTGTATGTGTCCTCCTGGGGACATCTGCCCACATACCTTGACACCAGCAGGTTCCTCGGAGGTTTTCAGTCACACATCTTGGTTCACTGCCAACTATGGCAAAGCAGTGTCCATGGCTGGAGCACTGTTCCCTTTATGACCCATGTGGGGTCTCACTGCTGTCCTTTGCCAAAGCATGAGCCACTCCCCACCCAAAGCCCAGAGGACTTTACTTCCTTGCCCAGCCCAGCAGCATTGCTCTGACCCCCAGCTCATCTGCAGCCCCCATCAGTGATGATCCTAAGCTGGGGAATCCTCCAAGCCCATGTCCGTGCCTGCACCCATAGCAGGCTCTGCACAAGCCCCTGGCCAGCTTCTGTGTGGCCATGGATGTGGGTTGTGCTGACTCCTGTGCTTGCAGGCATGTTTGGTTTGCCGCGGCCCTGGTACTTCCCCTTCCAGAAGTCCTACTGGCTGGGCAACGGGCGAGTGGAGACCTGGGAGTGGACCTGGCCCTGGTCCCGCACCACTCGCCTCAGCATCATGGAGGAGGATCAGGCCTGTGCCATGGAGAGCCGGAGGCTGGGTGAGAGCAGACAGCAGGTGGGGGGTGGCCTGGGGGCAGCCCTGTCTCTGCTGCAGGGTCCTGCTTTGGCTAGGGACTCCTGAGTGTCCCCTGTGTCCTTGTTGGGTGGGGATTCTGAGCCGGGCACTGCTGCCTGGGACACAGGAGGGGGAGTCTGATGTGAAGCAGAGGGGAAGGGGCCATGAGCCAGCACATCCACTGTGGGGTGGAGGTGGGGAAATCCAGCCTCCCTGCCATCCCCTGGCTCCTCACCATCCTGCTCTCACAGCAGAGGAGACACGAGGCATTGAGGAGGAGCCGACCCACCTCCCCTTGGTTGTCTGCATTGATAAACTCACCAAGGTCTACAAGACAGACAAGAAGCTGGCGCTGAACAAGCTGAGCCTCAACCTGTATGAGAACCAGGTGGTCTCCTTCCTGGGACACAATGGTGCAGGCAAAACCACCACCATGTGAGTGCCTGTCAGGGTGGATGTGGGCAATGTCCTGGGCAGAAGGGGAAGGTGCTGCACTGTGTCCTTGCAGGGCCCTGTGGCAGCTGGTGCTGTGCCCAGAGGGCAGCAGTGTGGGGATGGAGGTACCACAAAAGGAGGGCAGGCAGCAGGCACACGACCCTGCACTGACACTGCTCTGCCTGGGGCCCCATAGATATTCCTGGGGGTGGTGGTTGAGAGCAGGACTAGGTGAAGGAGCCCAAAATCCCTCACATTGTTGTGTTTCTGCATCCATCCAGGTCCATTCTAACCGGCTTGTTCCCTCCAACCTCGGGTTCTGCAACCATCTATGGCCATGATATCCGAACAGAGATGGATGAGATCCGGAAGAACCTGGGTATGTGTCCTCAGCACAACGTGCTCTTCGACAGGCTGACAGTGGAGGAGCACCTCTGGTTCTACTCACAGCTCAAGAGCATGGCAGAGGAGGAGATCCGCAAGGAGATGGACAAGTAGGCACCTCCTGCTCCTTTTGCCCCTCTGCATGCATGGGTCCCCTTCCTGCTGGCTGAGCTGGGGTGGGTAATCTGGTAGCAGAAATGTCCCTTGAAGCAGCTCCACCAAGTGTTTTCCAAAACTTGGAGTATCAGGCTGAGGAAGGCATCAGAAGATGCTTCTGTAGCTTAGCTGGAGCTGGGCTTGCCCCAGTGGCCAAGGGCCATAGGTACCACACAGGGAAGAGGCATCATGTGCTCCCCACTGGCACCAGGTGCTTCTTTGGCCCCCTCAACATTTCTGGTGCTTCCCACCTGTCCTCAGGATGATTGAGGACCTGGAGCTTTCCAACAAACGCCACTCCCTGGTGCAGACCCTCTCAGGGGGAATGAAGAGGAAGCTGTCAGTGGCCATTGCCTTCGTGGGTGGGTCACGGGCTGTGATCTTGGATGAGCCCACTGCTGGCGTGGACCCCTATGCACGCAGGGCCATCTGGGACCTCATCCTCAAGTATAAGCCAGGTAAGTGAAGGTGAGCAGAGCCCAGCATTGCTCCTCTGCCTGCGGTGGCCTTGGACCCTCTGCTGAGGCTCTGTGCCACCACAAGGGAGGACCATCCTGCTCTCCACACATCACATGGATGAGGCTGACCTGCTGGGTGACCGCATCGCCATCATCTCCCACGGCAAGCTCAAGTGCTGTGGCTCTCCACTCTTCCTCAAGAGCACCTATGGTGATGGCTACAAGCTGACAGTGGTGAAGAAGCAGTCAGACACCAGGAATGGCACAGGTCTGAGGGGCATTGGGACCCTGTGTTTAGATGGGTAGATGGGATCAGCCCTTCTTCAGCCCAATCAACATCCAGGTGCTCCCACCCCGAGTCTCCTTAGGCCACATGGAGGGTGGAGGGGAGAGGGGAAGGGTGTAGGAGGTGGCATCCCTCCTGCATGATTTCTCCCTTCTGGGTGACCTATGTCATGGTGTTTGCCTTCCAAGTGCTGATTCTGCCCACTGAGACATCCAGCTGTGGCCATGGTGCAGAGCACCAGCAGGCCAGGCAGGGTGACTGGGAAGCCTCCAGCACCCCACAGTGGAGGCTTGGAGGAGCCCCTGCAGTGCTGGGTTGGAGGTGGATGTGGTGGGTCATGGTGAGAGGCCAGGTGAGAAGTGACTGACTGGTGCTGCCCCTCTGCTGCAGAGCTGGGCCAGCCACACAGCCCCCCAGCCCACTCCTCTGTCAGCCCCTGCTCCGAGCCTCGTGTCTCCCAGTTCATCAAGAAATATGTGGCCTCCTGCCTCCTCATCTCAGACACCAACACTGAGCTCTCCTACATCCTGCCCAGTGAGGCTGTCAAGAAGGGCTGCTTTGAGAGGCTCTTCCAGGTACTGGTGGGAGTAGCTGGCAGGGTGGGCAGGGTGGGCCATGGCGTTCCAGGCACCTCCTGCTCTCCTCATGCACCACTTTGCCTCCACAGCACTTAGAGCAGAGCCTGGAGGAGCTGGACCTCACCAGTTTTGGGCTGATGGACACCACACTGGAGGAGGTTTTCCTGAAGGTGTCTGAGGAGGATCAGTCTCTGGAGAACAGCGACGTGGGTACGGGTGGTGGTGGGGAGCTTGGTGCTGGTGAGAGGCTGTGTGCCTTTGCCTGGCATTGCTGGTTCCTGTCCCCTGTGTCCCCAGCCACAGAACGTGTGGCTGCAGGAGTTTCCCTGCCAAGGGGAGGTCGGGTCTCCAGCTGAGCCCACCCAGGCCAAGAGCAACCAACCTCTGCTCCCCTCTGGCTTTGCAGAGCAGGTCTGTGTGCCTGCTCTGTGCTAGACTGTGGTGAAGGGTGGCATGGCTGGTGGCAACCCCCCTTTCCCTTTCAGACATGAAGGAGTCCAAGAAGGACGCCCTGCGGCCACTCACCCCGGAGCTGGGCCCAAAGCCCCAGGCCAACGGGGAGCCCCTGGCTGAAGCAGCCGTGCCAGAGAAGCCTGAGGTGGAACTCAGCAACCTGGTGACCTGCTCCAAGCTGGCACAGTCACAGGCATCCCTGCGCTCGGGCTCCTCAGTGGGCTCCGTGCGGGGTGACGAAGGTGGGGCTTATTCTGAGTTCTTTGGGGATTATGCACCCCTGATCGATAACCAGCAGGACCCTGATAACATCAGTCTGCAAGGTTGGTGCCACTGGTGCCCAGCCGGGGCCAGGGGAGGTGCTCAGCTGGGATCTGGAGGGGTGGGGATGGTGCCTGGTGGGGCAAGACCTCAGAGGGGGGCTGGTGATGCATCCACCAATGCTGCACCCCAAGAACTGTAGCCTGGGTGGGTGGGCTGGGAATGGGCACTTCCACCAGTTTGCACCCCCAAACTGGTCGCATGTCTATGGGTGTGTCCCCTGCTGAGGCACAGAGCCAGCAGGCACAGCTGGCACCAGCTCTGCCCTTTGCCTCCCACAGATCCCCCGGGTGCCACCCTGCAGACTCACCCCACTAACCTGCTTTGCTCCTCATGCTGGCACCTGGTTGGGTTATCCCCTCTTGGCTCTTGGGCATGGTGACATCTTCCAGTTGGTTCCTTCACCCCCTCTATCCTTCCCTGGGCTCAGGGCTCTCCTGCCTGGGTGCTGGGGTTGCAGGATGCAGGCATTTCTCTGAGGCTGCTGTTTGATTCACAAAGCCCTTGCTGGCTTAACCCAGCAGCTTTTGCTGTGATTAATTCCAGGATGTGCCACTCTGCCCCCCTGGGCTGAGGCTTCTCTGGGCATTGGGGTTTGAGTTGTGGGAGGCAGAGCCATGGCAGAGCTCCATGAGCCTTAGCCTCTGTGCTTGCTGCCTCACTGGGTCCTCCACCCATGTCCCATCCCCTCTCCCTGACTGTGCTGCCCCCTCACCAACTGGGAGAGATGATGGGAATATGGGGAGGTTCTGCCATAAAGATTGAAATTCTTTTCTTTTTTTTTTTTT
>JAAWXA010000033.1:2118893-2137433 GCA_038090715.1 Florisuga fusca
AAAAAAAAAAAAAGAAAAGAATTTCAATCTTTATGGCAGAACCTCCCCATATTCCCATCATCTCTCCCAGTTGGTGAGGGGGCAGCACAGTCAGGGAGAGGGGATGGGACATGGGTGGAGGACCCAGTGAGGCAGCAAGCACAGAGGCTAAGGCTCATGGAGCTCTGCCATGGCTCTGCCTCCCACAACTCAAACCCCAATGCCCAGAGAAGCCTCAGCCCAGGGGGGCAGAGTGGCACATCCTGGAATTAATCACAGCAAAAGCTGCTGGGTTAAGCCAGCAAGGGCTTTGTGAATCAAACAGCAGCCTCAGAGAAATGCCTGCATCCTGCAACCCCAGCACCCAGGCAGGAGAGCCCTGAGCCCAGGGAAGGATAGAGGGGGTGAAGGAACCAACTGGAAGATGTCACCATGCCCAAGAGCCAAGAGGGGATAACCCAACCAGGTGCCAGCATGAGGAGCAAAGCAGGTTAGTGGGGTGAGTCTGCAGGGTGGCACCCGGGGGATCTGTGGGAGGCAAAGGGCAGAGCTGGTGCCAGCTGTGCCTGCTGGCTCCGTGCCTCAGCAGGGGACACACCCATAGACATGCGACCAGTTTGCACCCCCAAACTGGTCGCAGGTCTATGGGTGTGTTCCCTGCTGAGGCACAGAGCCAGCAGGCACAGCTGGCACCAGCTCTGCCCTTTGCCTCCCACAGATCCCCCGGGTGCCACCCTGCAGACTCACCCCACTAACCTGCTTTGCTCCTCATGCTGGCACCTGGTTGGGTTATCCCCTCTTGGCTCTTGGGCATGGTGACATCTTCCAGTTGGTTCCTTCACCCCCTCTATCCTTCCCTGGGCTCAGGGCTCTCCTGCCTGGGTGCTGGGGTTGCAGGATGCAGGCATTTCTCTGAGGCTGCTGTTTGATTCACAAAGCCCTTGCTGGCTTAACCCAGCAGCTTTTGCTGTGATTAATTCCAGGATGTGCCACTCTGCCCCCCTGGGCTGAGGCTTCTCTGGGCATTGGGGTTTGAGTTGTGGGAGGCAGAGCCATGGCAGAGCTCCATGAGCCTTAGCCTCTGTGCTTGCTGCCTCACTGGGTCCTCCACCCATGTCCCATCCCCTCTCCCTGACTGTGCTGCCCCCTCACCAACTGGGAGAGATGATGGGAATATGGGGAGGTTCTGCCATAAAGATTGAAATTCTTTTCTTTTTTTTTTTTTAAAAAAAAAAACCAACAACAAACTATTAAAACTATTATCTGAGTTTCCTATTTTGGGCCAAGAGGAACCTGCTATCCAGCTGCCTCACTTCATGCTCAGTGGCCACCAGGGCTGGGGGTTGCCCTGCCCCTCGAGGTGGCTGTGCTGAGTTTGGTGCCTGGCTCAGCTCCCTAATGGACCAAGAGCAGGTGCTAGGGGGCTGATTTCCTTCTCCCCTCCAGAACAAGAGACAGAGGACCGGGACCTGGCTGGGCAGGGAAGCTTCAAGCTGGAGGGCTCCTGGCTGAAGCTGCGCCAGTTCCACGGTTTGATTGTCAAACGCTTCCACTGCGCCAAGCGCAACACCAAAGCCCTCTTCTCACAGATCCTCCTGCCTGCCTTCTTTGTCTGTGTGGCCATGACAGTGGCACTCTCTGTGCCCGAAATAGGTGAGTGCAAGCCACCCACCTGCACCCCTGGGGCTACTGCTGCTCCAGTGTGGCTGGTGGGGATGGGATGGGGGGAGGATGAGGCTGAGGCTTGTGGATGCTCAGCCAGCATGCCCGTGTGTGGTGGTGCTGCAGGTACCAGTGGGCTTTCTTCCTTGTCCCCACAGGTGACCTGCCACCCCTCATCCTCTCACCATCACAGTACCACAACTACACCCAGCCCAAGGGCAACTTCATTCCTTATGCCAACGAGGAGCGGCGTGAGTACCGGTGAGAGCTGCTGCTTGCTGGCAACCAACATCCTGTGCCCCTTCCCATCCCTGGGAATGCCATGCGGGGCAGCAGGGGGGGCAGCTGGCAGCAGGGCTGGCTCCTGCTTGAAGTGCCAAGGCTCCTTGGAGAAAGCAGTCTCCATCCTTCCTGGGGTGTCTCTGAGAGAGGTGCCAGCCCTGGTGCTTGCTGCAATTGGCTACTCAGCTCATGCCAGGTGTGGGTTGGGTGTGTCCATTCAGCTATGTTATGTGCAAGATCTCGAGGAGGTCCCCAGAGAAGATGGCCAAGGTGATGAGACCCATGTCTCCTGCTCCTTGCTCATTCTCACCCACTCCTCACCCCACAGCATCAGGCTGTCTCCCGATGCCAGCCCCCAGCAGCTGGTGAACACTTTCCACCTGCCCTCCGGTGTGGGGGCCACCTGTGTGCTCAAGGCAGCCTTCAACAACACACTGGACCAGCCCATGCAAACCCTTAACCTCAACAGCAATGAGTCCAAGATGTTGGCAGCCAAGTACTTCGACGCCATGTGCATCGATTCCTTCACCCAGGGCCTGCCACTCTCCAACTTCGTGCCACCACCTCCATCCCCAGCCCCCTCTGACTACCCTGTCTCGGTGGATGAGGACCTGCTCCATGCCTGGAACTCCACAACCTTCTCCTCTGCCATCAAAGGTATCATCTGCATTTGGTGTCCGAGTCTAATGAGACCTGGGATTGATCTCCAGCAGGGAGATGATAGACCTCCATGCAGGAGCAGCTCCAGGGACTCCTGGAAATGCCTGTTTGGCCTGGCCACAGCAGAGGGTCTCATCTTTGGGCTGAACTTGTGGCTCAAGTCTGGTGCTGGCCCAGGAGCACCATTCACCCCCAGCAATGCTGTTGCAGCTCCGTGGGATGGTGACACCATTGAGAGTCCCGTGGCTGCCCTTGTGTCACCCTCACTGAGCCACAGTCCCCAGCCATTTCCTTCCCCGTGCCCTCTCTCCAAACTGCTTCTGTCCTCCAGAATTTTTCCCTGTGCCCCTCTTAGTCACCAGGACACAGAAGTCCTCTTGCAGCCAGGCCCTGGCACAGCAGGAACTACCACCAGCAGTGCTGGCTGTGCTCCCTCTCTGCCCAGCTGGGACCCCTCAGCTGAGCCCCTGCCACTCCCCTGGCTGTGAGCTGCCCTCTCTGCTCCTCAGAAACTGTGACCTCGGCCCCTGCCCTGCCCCACATCATCCATGAGCCCATCAAGTGCATGTGCTCCATGCAGGGGACCGGCTTCTCCTGCCCCAGTGGCGTGGGAGGCCACCCCCCACAGATGAAGGTGGTGACAGGGGACATCCTGGCAGACATCACAGGGCGCAATGTCTCCGAGTATCTGCTCTACACCTCGGACCGCTTTCGGCTGCACAGGCAAGAGGGGAGGCAGAGGGGGGTCTGCCCTGAGCCACGGAGCAGGGCTGGGGGATTGGGGACTTGGGGACACCAGCCCAGGGTGCTGACTGGAGCCAGGAGCATGCTTGAGTGTGACCCTCTTCCCAGAGGTGGGGGACAGCAGTCACAGCTTCTTGGTGGTGCCTTGTCCCACAGGTATGGGGCACTCACCTTTGGCAACATCCAGAAATCCATCCCAGCCTCCTTCGGGGCCAAGGCTCCTGCCACAGTGCGGAAGATTGCTGTCAGGAGAGCAGCCCAGGTAGGTGGGGGAGCTGGGGAGGAGGAGGAGGCAGGGACTCCTTGCCTGCTGTAACCATTCTGATGGAGCTCTCAGCAGCTCCTGCCCCAGTGTGGTCAACAGAGGGCTGCTGTCCCCACAGCCTGAGCAGAGGAAGTCTGCTCTGTGGCTGTCCCATCCCAGCTCATCCCCTCCCATCCCACTCTTCCAGTACACCTGCCATGGGCTCAGCTCTCTTGACACCTCCCAACACTCTTCTCTGCTCCTCCAGGTCTTCTACAACAACAAGGGCTACCACAGCATGCCCACCTACCTCAACGCTCTCAACAACGCCATTCTGCGAGCCAACTTGCCCAAGAGTAAAGGCAACCCTGCTGCCTATGGTGAGGAACTGGAGGTGTCTGTGGGCAGAAGCACATCAGGAACAGCTTTAGGGCATGGTCCACCCAGGCTGTGAGGTGCAGTATGTCCCCACTGGATGAAGCAGACTGGTGGCTGTCTACACACCTTGCTGTGAAGTCTGGGCTAGGCAAGGGGCTAGGCTGAGGCAGAACCTCCTGAGGTGCTGCCTGCTCACTCCTGGACTTGTCTGAGGACGCTCCCTGCCAGCTGGTGAGGGAGATCTTTGCCCTGAGGTGCTTATTTGCTTTGACACAGAGGAAACCCATCCTCCCACTCAGAGCCAGGACCAGGCAGACTAGGGGCAACACTTTCTGTCCTGAGCCACCTTTCACACTTGTGTATCTCCTTGGGCCTTCCCACAGGCATCACGGTCACCAACCACCCCATGAACAAGACGAGTGCCAGCCTGTCCCTGGATTACCTGTAGGTCCAGGGAGTGGGTCTGGGGGAGGGTGGATGTCCTGGGGAAGGGAGGGAGCTTCTGTGGTTTGCTGGGCAATGCTTAGGCATTTGCCCTGCAGGCTGCAGGGGGACACTGGGGGCCTGTGATGTGGGGATCCCTGAGCCCTCCTCTGTGCACAGTGACTGTCCCATGCCATGGGTGGCCCTTCCCTGAGCAGCTGAGGGTGATGGGGACCCTGCTCTCCTCTTTGCTCCCTGTGCAGCCTGCAAGGCACAGACGTGGTGATAGCCATCTTCATCATTGTGGCCATGTCCTTTGTGCCAGCCAGCTTTGTGGTGTTCCTGGTGGCCGAAAAGGCCACCAAGGCCAAACACCTGCAGTTCGTGAGTGGCTGTGACCCTGTCATCTACTGGTTGGCCAACTACGTGTGGGATATGGTGAGCAAGGAACATTGCCCCCCTAGCCAAGTTCCCAGAGCCAGGCAGGTGGGTGGACAGTCACAGAAGTTTGTCTTCTCCAGCTGAACTACCTGGTGCCTGCCACATGCTGCATCATCATCCTCTTTGTGTTTGACCTCCCAGCGTATACCTCCCCCACCAACTTCCCTGCTGTCCTCTCCCTCTTCCTGCTCTATGGGTAGGTGCTCTATGCTTAGAGTGGTGGTCAGGGTGCACTGATGGGTCCTTCCAGTCTCCCCTGTGGACTGTGGTTATGCTGGCAGGATCTCACCTCAGGGCTGCCCTGCCCTGATATCCTGCAGCTTCTGTAGCTGGTGGGCTGCGAGGGCTGGGCTGGGGGTGCCCTGGGGAGGACAGGGCTGGGATGTGGGTGATGCCAAGACCTGATGGTTGGTGGTGCCCAGTCCCTCTCCTGCCACACTGACATGCCCTCCTATCACTTGCCTCCCCAGCTGGTCCATCACCCCCATCATGTACCCTGCCTCCTTCTGGTTCGAGGTGCCCAGCTCTGCCTACGTCTTCCTCATCGTCATCAACCTCTTCATTGGCATCACGGCCACTGTTGCCACCTTTCTGCTGCAGCTGTTTGAACATGACAAGGTATGGGATTCACAGCTCTGCCTGGGGCCACCATGAACAGAGAAGCTGCAACTGGGTCATGGGGCAACTTAAAGACTGGAGGGACCTCAGGTCTTTGCTCCAATTTCCTGCTCCCAGCAGAGTCAGCTATGAGACCTGACTGGGTTGTGTCTTGGAGGGGATCATGATCTCGCAATGTACTTGGTGTCCTCAAGGGTATTTCTGATGGTTGGGTCCTCCCTGCCTGTCCCCACAGGATCTGAAGGTGGTGAACAGCTACCTGAAGAGCTGCTTCCTTGTATTCCCTAACTACAACCTGGGCCACGGCTTGATGGAGATGGCCTACAATGAATACATCAATGAGTATTATGCCAAGATTGGTATGGCCTCTCATTCCCTTGCTCCATGGCATATGGGGCTGGGGGGGACCTCAGTGCTGGCACATCCCCTCTGCCTGCCCTGTGGGGCTTCCCAAGGCCCAGAGCAGCCTGGACCAAAAAGCCAGGGAATGTGAACTAGGCTGGGGTGCAGGAATAGACATGGCTGAGGGGCAGCCGTGGTGTGGGGTCCAAGATGCTAGACATGGTTCCTTAGGCCATCACAAGTAGCAGCTCCACAGGGAGAGGAGGTTGTGAGCCCTGGAAGAGTTGTGCATTCCTGCTGCTGTTGTACACTCTGGGCTTCCAGTGGGGTGGTGGTGGGCAATGACTCTGCTGTGACTCTGCTGGGCTGTGGTAAGAGAGTGCTTCAATGAGAGGGGTGGGCACTGCAAAGCTCTTTCCTTCAGATGTAATCTTTTGCGGGGTTGCACCCTGCAGCCAAAATGAGCCTTTTGCTAATCATGGCTTCATGATGGAACTTCAAAGCTCTTGCTGCTCTCTGCTTCTCAAGAAGCTCTGTACATAACCCAGGTCCTGTTGGCATCATAGGGGGCAGTTCCATGGCAGGATCTGACAAATCCATCTAATGCTCTCAGTTGGATTGATTCACCTTACTGTGGTTGAAAAGTTGTAAGATCCATTCACAGCACACGTCACTAAAGCCTTGGCACTAGCCCAGGAAGCTGTGGCAGGGGAGGGTATCTGGGAGCAGGAAAGTGTCTTTGTCACGGGACAGACTGAGACACACGACTGAGCTGTCCCTGGGGGAAAGTGTCCTCACTCACCTACTCTCTCCTCTTTGTCTCAGGGCAGTTTGATAAAATTAAGTCACCCTTTGAATGGGACATCGTGACGCGGGGGCTTGTTGCCATGACGATTGAAGGCTTCATTGGCTTCTTCATCACCATCATGTGCCAGTACAACTTCTTCCGGAAGCCCCAGTGAGTGTGGCTGGGGAGCTGGTCAGGCTGGTGGGGGCTGGCCATGGTGAACAGCTTTGCCATTGGGCTGCCCCTCTGGTGGGAGTGTCACCATCCCAGCCCCTGCACCCTCCCCCAGGCGCCTGCCTGTCTCCACCAAACCTATCGAGGATGACATTGACGTGGCCAACGAGCGTCACCGTGTCCTGCGTGGCGATGCTGACAATGACATGCTGAAGATTGAAAACCTCACCAAGGTGCAGGAGTGGGACAGTGTGTGTGTGTGGGGGGGGCTGCAGCCGTGCCATCTGAGGGATGTGGGTTGGGGCTGGGGGTCCAGGTGCCTTCCTGGGGGCTGAGCCCCTTCTCCACTGCCCCACCAGGTGTACAAGTCCCGCAAGATTGGGCGCATCCTGGCTGTGGACCGGCTGTGTGTGGGTGTGCGACCCGGGGAGTGCTTTGGGCTCCTGGGTGTCAACGGTGCCGGGAAGACAACCACCTTCAAGATGCTGACAGGGGATGAGAGCACCACTGGCGGGGAGGCCTTTGTTAATGGGCACAGGTTGGGGGGCGTGGGCTGGGTGGGAAGTGGGAATTGGCCACTCTCCTGGGGATGGGACAGGGTCTGGTCCCCCCAGGAGGAAGCAACGTGAGCCCCTGGGTCCTGGGTTGTCAGTCACCTGGGAGGTGGCAAGTGATGCTGGCTCTTGGCCAAGGTGTCATGGGTTACTTGGTAGAAGATGCTCCAGGATAAAGGGTCGTGAAGGGGGGGGAAATACAGCGTGCTTCTGAAAAGTGATTTCTCCTAACGGCCACTCCATCCTCTTCCCCAGCATCCTGAAGGAGCTCCTGCAGGTCCAGCAGAGCTTGGGCTACTGCCCCCAGTTTGATGCTCTCTTCGATGAGCTGACGGCTCAGGAGCACCTGGAGCTCTACACCCGCCTGCGTGGCATCCCCTGGAAGGACGAGGAGCGGGTAGGGCTCTGGGCAGGCAATCGCCAGCATTCAAGGGAACAGCATGTCACTGGCCACCAGTGGGGACTGAGCCAGTGCCTCTTGCCCATGTCAGTGCCACCCCCAGGACTGAGCACGTGCTCTCACAGGCCCACGCCAACGCTCAGAGACTGCCATGGGGTTCCCCTGACTGACAGATCATCTGCTGTCCCTGTGGCCCACAGGGCCCAACCACTTGCCTTCTGCCAGCTCTGCCAGCCCTGTGACCTTGGCAGGGTGACAGCAGCCCCCCATACCTTGTAGGTGGTCAAGTGGGCACTGAAGAAGCTGGAGCTGACCAAGTACGCTGACAAACCCGCCAGCACCTACAGTGGAGGCAACAAGAGGAAGCTGTCAACTGCCATTGCACTGATTGGATACCCAGCCTTCATTTTCCTGGTGTGTCCCAGCCTCCAGCACCCTGCCTGTGGGTCCTCCCACCCTCTGTGTCTCTGGGGCTGGCACCAGGCTAGAGTGGAGAAATGACCCTGGGGGGGAAATCCTGCCCCTAGCTCTGTCATGAGGTGTCCTGGGGTGTGGGATGATGTGCTGAGCTAGGCTCAGGACAGAAAGGGGGTGGCAGGGTGCCTGCAGTGGCTGGCGTGGCTGAAGGTGCTGTCTGTCCTGCAGGATGAGCCTACCACAGGGATGGACCCCAAGGCACGGCGCTTTCTCTGGAACCTCATCCTGGATGTCATCAAAACGGGTCGCTCCGTGGTGCTTACTTCCCACAGGTCCAAGGGAAAGGGGTTTCTGGCTGGGCCCACAATGCCCCTGGGCAGCTGGGGTGCTGTGAGGGTGGGAGGGGGCTCTGTGGTGCTGGGGGAGGGCATTTGGAAGGAGCATGGGGAGCAGAGGGAACTCTGGATACTCACTGCTCCCATCCCTGGTGGTGGGGCCATGGCACCCCAGTGATGGCCAGGGGAGCTTGCCTTGGTTCCCCACCTGCCCCAGCCATGGTCCCTGGCACTGTCCCCCCATGTCACCTTGCTGAACCTGTCCTGTGTCCCCAGCATGGAGGAGTGTGAGGCACTCTGCACTCGCTTGGCCATCATGGTGAACGGGCGGCTCAAGTGTCTCGGCAGCATCCAGCACCTGAAGAACAGGTCAGAGCCTGGAGGGGTTCCAGCACCTTGTGTAGAAGGAAGGGGTCCTTGTGTGGGGTGGAAGGGGTCCCAGCCCCTGCAGCAGGGTAACTGAGAGCATGGCAACCATGGAGAGACATCAGCCCTTTGTGAGGGCTTTGGAGAACGGGCTCACTTGACCATCCAGCATTGTCCTGCTGGGTGCAGTAGATGCCAGAGAGCATCACCTCCTTCCGTGGGGTCATCCCTTTCCTGCAGGAGGGCAGGTGTCAGGGCAGGTCCTCACAGGGTCCCTTGTCCCTGCACAGGTTTGGAGATGGCTACATGATCACAGTGCGCACCAAATCCAGCCTCAACATCAAGGAGGTGGTGAGGTTCTTCAACCGCAACTTCCCTGAAGCTGTTCTCAAGGTGAGCTCCCTGTGGTGGCAGCCTCACCCTGCCAGGCCCCACCTTGGGGCACAAACAGCGTTAACACTGCTTTGGGACCCCCCCACAGTGTGATGTGAGGGGCGTCAGGGAATGAGGGTTCAGATGTCACCTCTGTGTCCCCTGCAGGAGCGGCACCACACCAAGGCCCAGTACCAGCTGAAATCGGACCAGATCTCCCTGGCACAGGTCTTCAGCAAGATGGAGCAGGTGGTGGATGTCCTGGGCATCGAAGACTACTCTGTCAGCCAGACCACTCTGGACAATGTGAGACCAGGGATAGCCCAAGCAGCTGGTTGCTTGCACCTGGGAGGGTTGCTGTGCCTCGGGGAAAGGCAGCACCAAAGTGCCTGGTAGAACCCACGCATGGGATGGAATGTGGAACTGGGTGGGGTGTCTGGTAGAGGCCACAGCCCCATGGGATGTGCTGGTGCCTGTGTCCAGCAGCGTGATGGACGGGGCAAGGGATGGTGAGGAGGTGGAGGTGCTTGTGGGTGTCCCTCGCAGCCCCTTGCCCCTTCTCCCCAGGTGTTTGTGAATTTTGCCAAGAAGCAAAGTGACAACCTGGAGCAGCAGGAGACAAGCCCCAGCTGCACGCTGCAGTCACCCCTGGAGCGGGTGCTGAGCCTGCTGCGCCCCCGGGCTGCCCCCACGGAGCTGCGGGCCCTGGTCGTGGAGGAGCAGGAGGACCTGGAGACAGATGATGAAGGCCTCATCAGCTTCGAGGAGGAGAGGGTGAGGAGTTCCTCCCCAGATCTCGGTGTCCCTGGTCCCAGCTGTGTTTCTGCCACGGGGACTACCCCTGGGTGCTGTCACTGGGAAGGGGACACAAGCCAGGGATGGGATGGACTGGAGAGGGCTCTTTGGGAGGGAAGGATTGTGGCCCCAGGCTGGATTATGGCCCCACCAGCACTGAGCAGTGGGCAGGCCCTGCCCAGCCCCTGAGCTCTCCTCTCTGCACCTGCAGGCTCAGCTCTCATTCAACACGGACACACTATGCTGAGACTCCCAGGGGCAGCCATGTCCCCTGGCTGTGATGCCACCAAACCCTTTTGGCCTCTCCCCCTCCCTTCGCCCCATCGAGCGGAGCTGCTGCGGCTGGAGAGAAGAGCCAGAGAGGACACGGTGGATGCGGCACCAGCCTGGATGTACCCTGCGAGCCACCTTCCACTCTGTGGCCTTTGTCCCCTTCAGGTCTGGGGCAGTGTCACTGCATGGTGCTGGGGGCTGCTGCCCTCGGCTGGTTTGCCCGCTGGACAGAGACTGTGAAGGGAAGGACAGAGCTGGGCAGCAGTGCTGCTGGCCCCGCACACTTTGTAGTGGGGACAAGGTCGGTGAGTGGTGCCTTTGGTTGGACACCCATGTTTGGCACCCACCCTGTAGACCCCCACCCACAGGGATGCCTCCATTCTGCCCTTGACACTGGCAGCACCCCGGGCCCAGCCCTGGCAGGCCCAGAAGAAAGACTGCTTCTGCTTGTTTCCATCCCTCCTGGCTTGGTGCTTGCCCTTGGCACTTAGGGGGTCCTGGGGGCAGGAGCCCTGGTGCTTCACCATTGATTTCTGTCACCAACGGGATGTCACCAGCGACCTCCAGCTTCCCCGAGACAGGGCTGCACCCCCCAGGTGTGTCCTGTGTGCCCACGTTGCTGCCAGCCAAGGGGTCTGGCCATCCCAGCTCTGCCTCGTGCACTGGACACTTGGTACCATCCTGGGGGCCCTGCTGAGGGGCACATGGTGGGGCAGAGGGGCATTTCACAGGGTATTTCACTCACTGGCACCAGCTGTTTCTCCCTTCTGCCTCCAACCATGTCCCTCCTCCCAGAGCCCTTCACTGCCTCCTCCTGCCTGCCCTCACCACCCACCCCCCCCTTGCAGGGCATCACTGCTGCTGTGCCACCTTTCTGTTGTGTCCCTTTTCTCTTCTGTCCTCCTCCTTTTCCTCCTGGCACTCATTGCTCAGTGTCTGGCCCTGTACAGGATCCACCTGCACTGGTTTTTTTACTGTTGGGTCATGGGTTGTGCTGGGAGAGGGGCTGCTCCACCCCAGGGTGACTCTTGAAGCTGGGAGTGGCGTAGCCTTGAGGTACAAGGACAAGACAGCCCAGTTGGGTGCCAGTGCAGCCTGGCTCAGGTGCCCAGTATCACGGGGAAGGAAGGCTGGGCCATGGCGATGGGGCTGGCAGTGGCCCCAGGGCTGGCCAGCAGTGCTCCTCCTTTCAGCAGAGGGTGCTGCCACCTCGTCACCCACGGGATCCATGCCCAGCACCTGCAGCCCAGCAGTACCCCACAGCTCTCCAGTAACCTCCAGTTGTTCCCAGGGGTGGGGTTACCAGGGGGCCTGTGATCCCAACTGACTGTGCACTCTTTGGGTGCCTCAGGTTTTTGCAGCACCCTGGGGTGACTGTGCACAGTCCTCCCTCTCTGCGTAGTGCCCAGGCCTAAGCCACCCCTGTATGTCACCACTGCCCCTTCTGCCTCCCTGGCAGAGGAGCAGCTGGAGGCCCCGGGCTGGCTCCAGCCCACAAGCAAGGGGGCAGCACTGCAGGGGGAGGTGGGTGCCCACTGGGGGTACCCAAGCAGGGGCAGACCCAGGTGGTAGCTGATCCTCTGCTGTCCCCATACCTACTTGGTCTGGCCAGCCCTGTATGTCACCTGCTATGGATTGTGATACAATAGACAATATTTTCAATAGGGGAAAAACTGGGGGGGAGATAAGCTCTATTTTCAGATTTTTTTCAGACTGTATTTTTTTTTCTTTTTATGGCATACTGGAACCTGGCTGGCCCTGGGGGGGATGGCATGGGTGGGCAGCCCCGACCCTGGGGTGCCTGCTGCTCCCTCGTTGGGCACTCTGCCTTCCCCGGTGGGCAGTGGGGGCAGACCAGCTCAGGGTGAGCAGGACTGTGTCAGTCTTGGGTCCTCAGCTGTGACCTTGGTGGTGGCACCCGGGTGTGCCCTGCCCTGTGCTCTGACCTGGGCTTTGTCCTCACGTACCCTGCTGCTCAAGGCTTTGCAGGGCACAGAGCCCCCCACTCCGGAGAGCTGCCCCCACTGCCTGCCAGCTCACCATCCGTGTGCCCCATGGCTTTTAAGGGTTAATGGGAAAAAAAATGGATTCTGTACCCCCTCTGCACAGCATGCCCGTACATCCTGGGTGGCCTCCTGCCCGGGGGCTCAGGGCTGCCCAGGCACAAACCATCTGGGGGGCACCCCCAGGATGCCAAGTGGGTGGGAGTGGGAGGGCATCACCCCCAGGGCAAGGGGTGGCTGCTGCCTTAACACTATTTGCTTCGTTGAGTTTGGCCCTGCTTCCAGCCTCCCTCTGCATGTCCTTGGCCACCAGCTGTGGGCATGGAGCCAGTGCCATGCACAGCCCCGGCACAGGGCACCCACAGGGGTGGGGTCGCCTCAGAGGAGCCTGTACATTGCAAGCAAAAGAAACAAAACAGAGGAAATGTGAAAATAACGATTGTTTTAAATAAAAAAAAATAATAACTGGAGCCAGCAAGGCTGTGTGGTAGCTGGTGGTGGGGAGTGCCAGGGCTGGGGCAAGGGATGAGGGGGGGGAGTGTGGTGCTCCTGGTGGGCCAAAGGGAGCTGGGGACAACACGGGGCTGTGGCCAGCCCTCGGTGCCTTCCTGAGTGGGTGGTGGGGCCACAGATCTCTGCAGAGTGCTGCTGGCAGTGCTGTCATCTGCCCTGGCTGGGCTTGGCTGGCAGCAGCCTCGGTGGCCCCATGGCTGGGCGTCCCCAACGCTGGGCGTCCCCGGCTGTGCCGTGGGGCCAGGCGTGGGTGGGAACGGGTGCACCCCAGGGAGGAATGTGGGATGGGAGTGGCTCCAGCTTCACAGGGGCACTTGCACCTCAGCCACCACTCGCCGGCAGCCACCACCCAGCATGGCCGAGAAACCCCAGATTCAGCTTTTTGTCAAGGTGAGAGGGGGGTCACGGGGGCAGCACCCCTGGCAATCAGCCGGTATTGCCAGGACCTATTGTAGGGCCCTGGGCAGGCACTGGAGCAACTTGGGGGAGCCCAGGGTCCAGGATGCTGCTGCTGCCCTGCAGGCATGGGGTGCTATGGGTGCTCAGTGTGAGGGGTGGGACTGGGGTGCCCCACACCAGGCCCTGCCCAGCAGCCTGGTCGCTGTGGCACTGGCTGGACCCTTCTCCAGCACCACCCTGCCGGGACAGTTTGGCTGCACGGGGCACGAGAGGGCCCCCATGGCATGGCACCTGGGGCTGATGGGGCATCCTCATCCCCTTCCTCTGCACAGCCCCTGCCACAGACAGCCCCAGGTGCCACCATGCTGTCCCCAAGTCACAGCTGCCTCAGCACAGCAGGGTTGGCACAGCCCGGGCTCCCCTGGTCCCCAAAGGTGCCAGGGCTGGCACCCACTGTGCCACGCAGGCTGCTCCGGGGTGGGGTGCTGAGGCCCCAGGCTGGGGGCTGGCCTCCTGCCCGACAGAGCAGGTGTCATAGGTGCCAATGCTGCTCACCAGCCTGCAGCCAGCCTGGGGGTGACATGTGCCCTGCCACCCTCACCCTGCATGCATCAGGGCTGCTGTGGCCATGCTGGGGTGAAGGGACAGCTGAGCTCTCCCTCTCTGCCCACAGGCAAGTGAGGACGGGGAGAGTGTGGGGCACTGCCCCTTCTGCCAGCGGCTGTTCATGGTGCTGCTGCTCAAAGGGGTTCCCTTCACCCTCACCACCGTGGACGTGAAGAGGTGAGTGGTGCTCCCTGCCCAAGGGGCTGCCAGCCCTGGGGTCAGGGCCACAGGTACACTGATGGGGGGGTGGTAGGTCCCCAGCACCTTGGGAAGGGACCGTGGGTGGGCACTGTGGGATGCTGGAGCCTGAGGGAGCTCAGTGGGCATTTTCTAGGGCAGAGATGCCATAGGCACTCTGAGATGGGGGGCACCACCTCATCCCTTTGCCCAGAACATGTGTTCACACAAACAGACCTGTGGTGCTCTGCAGATCCCTGGGCACTGTTGGGCATCACTGACCATCCCTGTCTCCTGCAGAGCACTGGATGTGCTGAAGGACTTCGCCCCAGGTGCCCAGCTGCCTGTTCTGCTCTACAACGGGGAGCCCAAGACTGACACTGTCACCATCGAGGACTTCCTGGAGGACAAGCTGTCCCCCCCCATGTCAGTGGACAGTGACCTGAGGGGGAGCAAAGAGGGGCAGGATAAGCTGAGAGGGTGTGTGGGCAGGCAGCACATGAGCCTCCTTCCTCAGCTCTGCACACACATCCCTGCAGGTTCCCCAGCCTGGTCCCACAGTACAGAGAGTCGAGCCTGGCCGGGAATGAAATCTTCCACAAGTTCTCCACCTACATCAAGAACCCGGTGCCTGCCCAGGATGAAGGTGAGGAGCTGGGGGGTGGTGACATCTGGTGCAATCTTGGTCTGGGTGGAGGGACCCCCTGTACAATTTCGAGCTGGGACACACACACACACACACACACACACACACACACTGTGCACCCTCTCAGGTGCCATGAATCCCGGTCAGGTCACCCTTTCCAGCCCTTGGCCAAGGCTGGGTTTCTCCCTGCAGTTCAGTGTGGCTGTTCTGGGCTCCCTTGGGAGGGCAGGGCCAGGTCCAGCCTGGGCAAGGTGGGAAGAACACGAGGACAGGGACACTCAGCTTGAGGCTGGCAGAGCTGCAGGACCTGTGCCCTGACCCAGGGGCATGGCTGCCCTCCCCCCAGCGCTGCAGAGGAGCCTGCTGCGGGCCCTCCTGAAGCTGGATGAGTACTTGTGTGCCCCCCTGGAGCATGAACTGGCCCAGGACCCCCACCTCCGGGCCTCCCAGCGCCGTTTTCTCGATGGAGACCAGCTCACATTAGCTGACTGCAACCTGCTGCCCAAGCTCAACATCGTCCAGGTGAGCTCAGCCATCCCATCCCTTTCCCTTCTCTCTCCTTAACGCTGTCAGCCCTACACTCTCATCTCCCCCTGGTTGCCTGCAGCAACCTCCTGCTCCTTTGCCAGCCTCTGTATCATCCCAGTGCCCCCCTGGCAGCCCACTCCCCAGCACGGTGCCTTCCCACCGATCTCACTCCCCCCTTCATCCCTTGCCAGCTGTTACCCATGTTGTGCAGTGGCAGGGAAATCCCCTGGCCCTGCCACCCATCCTGGATGGCTCCCCCCTGTAAACACCACAGGGTATGCCACAGGGCCCTGCTTGGCCCACCACAGGGACACAGAGCTCAGCTCTCTCCTGCCTGCAGGTTGTGTGCCAGCATTACCGCCGCTTTGGGATCCCCAAGGACCTGCGGGGTGTCTGGCGCTACCTCAACAGTGCCAGTGACACCAAGGAGTTCAGATACACCTGCCCCAGCTCTGAGGAGATCGTACAAGCCTATCGCTCCGTGGTCCGGTTGCCGCAGTGAGCCGGGCACGTGCCCAGGCAGGCACAGGGACAGGGTTGGGCAGCAGGCCAGCACCCATCCCAAGTCCTGCCATGACCACCACAGACCTGGCTGCGTGCACTCAAAAAGGCAAAGAGCATGAGCCTGGCACCCAAGTCCCCCCCACTGGCATCCCCCGCCTGAGGTGCCAGCAGCAATCCGCACCACGCTGAGCCCACAAATGTTTTACTGCCTCTTGTGCTGCCCCTCCCTGCCTGGCCAGGGGCCCCTCGACCTGCCCTGCAGTCCCTGAGGCATCAGGATGGGTGAAAGGGGACACAGACACGGGTACAGCTGAGGGCAAGGGCAGGAAGGGCTGCCCAAAGCAGAGACATTGCAGAGAAGGCAGCAATGTGCAGCGGGCACCCCACGGAGCCATGGCATGCCACCCATCAGGTGAGTGACCTGAGGCAGGGCTGTGCCAGGACACCAGGCACCACAGGAAGTCCCCAAGGACCTGAACCAGATAAAAGGAATCGAAACAGCTACAGGAAAGCCCTGGGACAGAGCTGGGGCAGATGCAGTGGGTGGTGGACGCAGCTCAGCTCCACTTGGCCTGGCGAGGGGAGCAGAGGATGCAGTGGGGATCCCAGAACCTGCTGTTAGGAAGCAGTAAGGAGCAGATTTGGGAGAGGCATGTGGGGGTGAAGTGGGGCAAGCCCAAGCCATGTATCAGAGCTCTTGGAAATTAATAAAAGCTTTGCAATCAGGACGTGTGAGTCTGGAGTGACCAGCCCCAGTGGCTCTCCTCCCTCACAGGACTTTGCACCAGGCTCTCAGGGATCTCCCAGCGTGTAGCAAGGGCTGGACCCGTTCTCCCAGTTCTCCAGGAGGCTGGGGAGGCTCTAGCCACTCACCCACTAGCTCATGGCACAAAGCTGGCAGAAAACTGAACTCCTTTGAGTCTCTGACCCTCCAGGTTCAGCTGAAATTGGCCTCAGGTTTCCTGATCAAGGGAAAGGCAGAATGTACTGCCATAATGTCACTGTCCCAGTCCCCAGAAACCAGCTGGCTAAAACCAGCTTTACTGTCAAGAAGCTAAACACAGGCAATCTTTTTGCTACATAGCAATACAAAAGTTCTTTAAAAACCCCACCAGCCCATGGCAAGTGAAGTAGAGAAGGGGCACTTGACAACAGGGAAGAGCTGTGAGGAAAAAATCCACTTCTGTCACTTGTCCATCTGTCTGCTCAAAGGCCCTGCTCCAGCTGGGGATCTGTTGCCTGCTCAGGCCTGCCAGGCACTGGCTCCAGTCCTCTCAGTCCTGTTTGTCCTGTTGGCCTCCCTGGGTGCACGGGGCTCAGCAGGCCCAGGGTGTAGTGACACGTCCTCCACCAGCCACCCAGGCAGTTGACAAGGCTCCTGTAGAGGAGTTACTGAGCACCAGGCCAGGGCAGGTCAGGAGTCCTCAAAGTCCACTCCAGATGGTGCCTTCTTGCTAGAAGGAGATAGAGGTAGCTCCACATGCAGCTACAGAGTCTGCTGGATAGTCCAGCACCAAGCCTGGGGCAGCACTTACCTCCTGAAGCCTGGGTTAATGAGAGACTCTCCTGGGATCTTCCTCTTGGCCAGCAAAGCTGAACCAGTATCTCTGTTCTTCCTGGGGCTGGGGTCTGCATCCAAGAGGGACAGGCAGGATAGGATTGCAAAAGGTCAGCTAGGTGCTCTGGCAGCCCTGCAAACCCCTCTGTGCCCAGGATGAGCTCCAAGCAGACCAACCAGGCTGGCCCAGCATTTGTGGTGGGTGAGGAAGGGCCAAGCCCAGTCTCCTCTCCCTAAGGAGCAGGGAACCAAGGACCTGCCACGGCCCCCTGTCTGGAAGAGCAGCCAAGCCTGACCTCCCAAAGCCGAGTCAAGAACCTGCCTGGTGATGCCCAGATTCTGACCTGAGCACACCCCAAGGGCTGCTGTGCTGAACCCTGGACACTTCTGTGCCAGGGAGGGCACAGGACAGCAGGGTGGCTGACAGCAGCCACAGCCAAGATGACTCAGAGTGTCCTGGAGAGCACAGGAGCAGCAGCCTCCTGAGGAAGACAAGGCAAAAATGCATCAGGACATTCGGAGGTGACATTGGCAATTGCTTACCTGGCAGGAAGAGCTGCTGGCTCAGGGCAGTATTCTTCTCAGGGCTGCGGGAAGACACCAGCGTCTCCACCGCTGGCAAGAAAGAAACAAGAGACAGAGCCCGTGACAATGAACCCCAACGTGGCACACAGCACCCCAGGCCTGCCCACCCAGCTCCCTCCTTTCCACAACCAAACTCCAACCACTCCCACCCAGGCCACCCCTGCCCCAGGATGTTTCTAAACCCCAAAACAGAGACTGTTGAGAGGTGACTTCCACACATAGAGATGCTGGTGTGGTGCTGGCCATAGGGAAAATGTTGTGCTGCAGAGAAACATTACTGTGTCCTCTGGTGCCACACAGGATCTCTTCTTCCCGAGGTGGTCAGATGCAAACCTTGGCCACCACTGGGAACCAACCAGTCCAAACAGGGTAAGGCAGTAAGCCCCATGTCTGCCTCCCGGCCATTCCACCCCATGTGGGAGACCAAGCACATGGGGCATGTTCGGGGAGGCACAGCCTCCTCCTGGTGCTGGCCAGGCTGAGGGCACCCTTGGGTGCCCACCCTCCCCCTGCCCTTACCCTCTCCCAGACCCCCACGGACCTTCCAGGCGTCTCTCCAGGCTCTCAACGCGTCCCGCCATGCCAAACACCAGCGCCTGGAGCTGACTCCGAGCCCCGGCCGCGGGCAGCTTGAAGAGATCCAGGGCCGAGCACCGGGACGCCGCTTCCTCCTCCTTCTCCCGCAGTTGCAACGTGGCTTTCCCCGGTCCCATGCTCAGCGCGGCGGCCCCTCTCCCCAGGGCCTCCCTGCGCGGCCAGGCAGCGGTCAGGGGGG
>JAAWXA010000033.1:2137453-2191129 GCA_038090715.1 Florisuga fusca
CAGGCGGCGGTCAGGGGGGCCCTCGGCGGAGGGTCCGGCTCCCCGCGGCGGCAGCACCCACCTGAGCTTCGCGCCGTGCTCCTCGGGCTGGCACCGCTGCAGAGAAGAAGGGGGCACGTCCCGACACGGCTCCGGACCCACTGCCTCCCTGCCCCCCAGCCCCAGCCCCGGTACGTACGCAGCCGAGCGGCGAGCAGGCTCCGAGCTCCCCGGCCCAGACCTCCAGCGCGTCGGTCACACTACGAGAGGCAGCGGCTTAGGCTGTACCGGGGCTGCTCGGCCCCAGCCCAGCCCCGGCCCCGCTCCAGACCCCTCACTCACTAAACGGTACCGCCAGGGCCGAGGCCGGGGCGGCAGTAGCAGAGGTACCGGTCCGGCCCGCACTGCAGTAGGTGATATGGACCTGCCGGCTCCTCCATGGCGGCGGCTCCGGAAGGGGCGGGCGGAGCTGCGGGGCCGCCCCGGCAGTTGGAGCCCGCCCCGGCGCCATGGTTAACCTGGGGGTGCGGCGGGTGGAGGACGACGTGGCTGCCAAGCACCCGGTGCGCCCGGACGGAGCCAGGGCTGGGTGGCCGGGGTGGGGGCACCGGGAGGGCGGTGGGACAGGGTTGGAGGTGTCGGGGTGGGGGAACTCGGAGCGCGGGGTCTAAGGGCTGCGGGGTCCGGGTGTCCGGTGCCCCGCACTCAGTGGTTTCCCGCAGGCGCTGCAGCAGTACGCGGCCTGCCAGTCCCACGCCTTCTTGAAGGGCATCGGTACCTTCCTGGCAGGTACGCCCTGAGCCCGCTACCCCGGTTCCTCCTGGCTCCCCCCCCGGGAGCTGCGGGCAGCGCGGGGCTGGGCGGGGGGCGGCCCGGGGGGGCTGTGTCCGGTAACGGCGCCCGGCCCTGGGTTTCGACAGGCAGCGGAGCCGCCTTCGCCGTGCAGAAGCTGTTGAACAAGAAGCTGCCGTACAGCCCGCAGTGGAACCTGCTCCTGGCCGGGGGTGAGTGTCCTGCCCGGGTCTGCCGGACCCCGCTGAGCCGTGCTGAAGCCAAAGGGGTTGCTTGTCCTTCTGTGGATTCTCCCCACGGCTCCAGGCACATCCCCGGGGAGGGGGGTTGTGGCTCATAGGTAGCCGCAGCAACAGCTCAGGAGCTGGCAAGTCCTTTTTCCACCGCTGCTCTTAGCAATGGACTTGCTGCTGCCACGCTCGGGAGAATCTTAAGACCGATCTCGAATCAAACTGCATCCTGGGATGCATCAAAAGAAGTATGGCCAGCAGGTTGAGAGGTGGTTCTGCCACTTTATTCTGTTCTGGTAAGACAGGGCATCCAGCTCTGGAGCCCTCAATACAGGGAAGGACATGGACCTGATGGAGTGGGCCCAGAGGACGGCCATGCAGATGATCAAGAGTCTGGAACACCTCTTCTGTGAGGCCAGGCTGAGGGAGCTGGGCTTGTTGCCTGGTGAAAAGAAGGTTCCAGGGACACCTAATAGTGATCTTCCAGTACCTGAAGGGGTAGAGGAAGGCTCAAGATGGACTGTTTGCAAGGGTGCATAGCAATAGGAAAAGGGGCAATGGTTTTAAATTAGCAAAGATTAGATTTAGATTGGATGTTAGGAAAAAATACTTTACCACAAGGGTTGTGGAAAAATGGCACAGATTGCCCAGGGGGGTAGCTGAGGCCTTATCCCTGGAGATATTCAAGGTGAGTCTTGATGAGGCTCTGATCAACCTGATCTTGTTGAGGGTGTCCCTGCTTACTGCAGGGGGGTTGGGCTAGATGACCTTTAGAGGTCTCTTCAACCCAAATTATTCTATGATCTTGGTCTCTCCAGTTGCAGGGTCCGTTGCCAGTTACGTGGTAACCAGAGCTGAGACACAGAAATGTTCTGACTTCTGGATTTACCTGGAGACAGGCAAGTGCCCCCCAGAGCTTTCCATGGATGGCATGGTGTCTGTGCCCACAGGTACGTTCACACCTCTCCCTGCTGCTCTCCCTCGGGTTGTCCTGTCTGTATTTTTCCTGCTGCAATGATTTGCTGTTTCTGCCATATAAACTGTTGACTGTGCCATTGCCAAAATCCCCATACTGGTCCCACACTGTCACCCTGTGGCTAAGGGATGGAGCAGGCTCCTGGTGGTGGCAGCAGTGCTGCAGTCCCCTGCCTAGCCCCATGGCTCCTGTGTCCCTCTGGGCTGCAGGTACCTGAGCAGGGCTGGCAGCATGGAGTGGGACCATTTTTCTGCCTGATGTCCTGCCAGTGTTGTGGATTGCCAAAAGCCAGCCTGGAGGGTTTGTTTGCTGGAAAAAAAGAGAGCAGGGGATGGAGGGAGGCTGTAAACCCCTCCACATCTTGGTTGTTCTGTGGGCAGAGCTGGAGGGGCAGCAGGACAGCCACTGCTGGGCCATTCCCATGGCTGTTTGCTGCTTTTTCCCACTGGTACTGTGAGATTCCAAAGCTGGACCGAGCTGAAGAGGCTTCAAACACTTCAGCAGGGCTCTGTGGTTCTCTGCCCTACCCTGGCAAACACACCAGGATAGCTGGGGGTCCAGGGAGCTTGTTCTTTCTCTTGCAGAAAATCCTCCCAGCCCAGAAGACAGAGAGACTGCGGCCCCAGTGGTGAGGAGGAACAAGTACGGGGACGTTGTGGAGTAACCAGCAGAGCCCAGTGCACTGTGCCCAGTCCTGCTTCACCCCCTCCTGTCTGCCCAGCTGCCTCTGCTGCCAGCCAGCCTGGCGGGCTCTGTGGCAGTGCCCTGGAGCTTGACTGAGTCAATGCTGCAGGGAGAGCGTGGCAGAGGCACTGTAGGGATTGCTGCCTCCCAGCTGGCCTCTGAACATTGCACGTGGGTGGCACAATAAACACTGAGAGCTGAAACTGCACACTGTGGGTGAAGCAAAGGCTCGTGGTGAGACAGGAGCTGGGATGCAGGTGGGGCATGTCCCCCTGAGGCAGCTCCTGCAGGAAGGGTTGGAGCAGAGAATTCTGGTCCCTCTGAGACCATGCTGCCTGATCACACCTGGGGAGTGACTGCACCTCTAGTGCTTGGGAAAACTCAACTTGGCAACCATGGCTGGTGGAAACTCTTCCACTTTCAGGTGAGCCTGTGTCTGGAGTGAGGTTTCAAGCCCACTTGAAATGTTAGCATTTTCTCCATTTTAGCAGTTTCTCTGGGCTGGTAGAGCATACAAAGCCATGATGGTGTCTCAGGGCTGGGCAGGCTGCAAGGGACTGAGACCTCCAGGCAGGGCCTGTGGTTACATCTGAGTAGAACCTGTAAGTGCCTCTATCCCTGTGGGACAGCCAGGCTCAACCAACCTCTTGCTGTTCAAGAGGCACAAAACCACAAGAGTGGTTACAAAACTTTATTTCTGATTACCAAAAAAAAACCAACCAACCCACAACCCAAACAAAACCAAACCTTCTATATGTTTGCACGTCCCTGCTCTTGTTCAGTTGGAAATGAAGGCACATCCTCCCAGGTGCCAGGCAAAGGCTGATGCAGGGCTCATATTCTAAAGCTGGCATAACCATGCACCAGGGGCCCATGGGGACTTTTTGTGTCATTGCCGTTGGGGTAGAGGAGGTTCAGGCTGTGACAAAGGCAGGTCTGGCTGAGGAACCACAGGAATGGGGAAGGCACCACGTCTGGCTGATGAAATGTGACCTGGGAAGTTGCCTGCTCCCCATGTCTGGTTGTTATTAAGCCCCTACCCAAAACCCCCACGCTGGTGGAAGCCCAGGGTAAGATGTAGCCCTCAGGAAGGTCAGTGGGGTTTTTGCATCATCCAGAAAGCCAGCATGGGCTCTGGGTGATGGTCAGCAGGAGGCAGGGCTGGTGCTCCAGGGACAGGCTGGAGAGGTCAGCTATAAGGACTAAGCTTAAGTAATTCTCCCCACCTACCTGGTGCACACGAGAATAAATGGTGCTGTTATCTGGACTTGCTGGCCCAGTCCAGCCCAGGCCTGGTGACAGAAGGGTGCCCCAGGTCTGGGTGTCCTGAATCCCAAGCCTGCTCTGGGCTCTGCCCTGGGAAACCCTCAGCCATCCTTCTGCAGGGCCTGCAGTCCTCTTCTGTCTCCCCTTCCTGCAGCTGGAAAGCAAGGGGAGGGCAGAAAGGGACAGCTTTCCTTTTGGGACCGGCAGCGTTGGGTATCGGAGAAAGACATCTGTGAGCACTTGCTGCATCCCAAGTGTTCAGGTCACGGAGACTCCAGCAGGAGGGATGGTGCTGGGTCCTGCAGACAAGGCCCACCTTGTCCCTGCCATTAGATTGCACTGGACTTGCTGCGCCGGAGCAGGCAGACGGCAGTCACCAGGGATGTCAGAGTGGTGAAGACAAAGAGCAGGATGAGGATGACCCAGTAGTTGTACAGCATACTTTTGTGGGAAGAGGGCTTCTCTGCTGGGATCATGTTGGTGAGGTTCAGCATGTAGCCCAGTGCCCAGCCGATGGAGGTGTCTCCTGCCTGTGGAAACAGCGCGGAATGGTCACCACCCTCCTCAACCCAGCTCCAATGGCCTCAAGAGACCTTCCAGGGACCACGTCGGTGTAAGCCCATGGGAGGAGTGTGGGGCAGTCCACAGCACCCTGAACCCTCGCTCACCCACATATCCAGACAGCTCAGGAACAAATCAGTGACAACCCTGTGCTGAGCTGGGCTCACCTGATGGGAGCAGGATCCCCTCAGCTCAGGCCAGTCTTGATTTCACTGCCCATCTGAGGGCACTCGGCAAAGGTGGGGCCCTGCCCTGAGTTAACTTTCCAACAAACCTGAGCAAAGGGTTGCTTCAGATGCCCAATGTCTTGAGGGCCTGAGTCCATCAATACAGCTCAGCCAGCCCATTTTTTTTTTTTTCCATCTCCCAGAAGATCCACCCCAAAACTGGGACTCCCATCCCGCCTCTCTTCCCTGAGATCTTCCCTCACATTGCTTGGCTTGGTGTGGGATCATCTCTCCTGCATGGCTTTTTGGCCTAACTTCAAAAAGATACCATGGTATGAATATGTTCTCTGGTGTTGCCCACCTTCTTCTGAAAGGCAATCTTGGGGAAGGAATGGTTGTTGAAGTTGTAGCCTTGGGTGGTGAGCAAATAAACGAATGTGCTGACAGCACAGTAATCCGGCAGTCTCTTCTCCAGTTTGGGGGCTTTCTGGAGCAGCTGAGTGGGATGCATAGAGGGAGAGAGAAAAGGGGTCAAGCCAACAGAGTCCAGGCTTTGTTTCTGTGGCCTGAAGCTCTGGCCAGTCTCATCTGGCCCGTGCCCGCTTGAGCCTCTCTTGGTCCCATGTGGGAGCCATCACCCACCCTCGCCCTGCTCCATGGGTGCCAGGACACCCTGCCTCCTCCAAGGGCTGCTCTCAGAGGCCAGGTGATGCCCACAAGGAGCAGTCCTCTCCACCCTGCTGTACCCAAGGAGCCCACCTCACTCCAACTTGTGGCACAGATGGTCTTGGTAGCATCCCTCAGGTCACTGGGCAAGCGCACAGGTATCCCCATCACTGTCTCGATGAAATCAACTGTATAGAAGAAGGCAGAGAAGGCCTGGTGGAGGAAAAGGAGGCAGCTGTGGGACAGGCTGGGAACAACCCACCTCACCATAAAGAGCCATGGTGGGCACAAGTAGTTGCCCTTGCAGAGCTGGAACTCTGGCTCTGCCACCAGATGATGCTGGGGCCCAGGGACACTTGCCCACCCAGCAGTCAGGCCACCACCCTGCTCCACACCAGGACTTACAATGAAGTTTCCTGAAACCTCTGGTTGGAAAATGCCATCGAAGGAGCAGCGGGAGAAGGAGCAGGTGGTGAAGTCAAAGAGCTTTTTGACATAGAGAGCGCAGAGGCTCCCGTTCCCGGTGCCAACCACGGTGATGGTGCTGTTGAGGGCAAGGCTGGGCCTCTCCTTCTCTGTGCAGGGGCTGTCGTAGATGTTGCTCAGCGCCAGGCTCTTGCGATAGTCAGTGGGCCAGCAGGGATGGGAGACAGTTGCTTTGTAGCTCTCAGCCTTACAGAGAAGCAACACATGGAACACGTGAGCCATGCTGTAGCCCTGGCAGGCCTGGCACCATGACCTGCCTGCCTCCACTTCCCTGCTGGAGAGGTGTGAAGGAGCGTGGGCAGTGGGATACAGAGCTGGCAGTTGCCATAAGCGTGTTGAGATGACTTGGGACATCTTGGCTCTGACTGAGGGGTGCAACACCTTATGGAGAGGGTGGGAGGAAGCTCTGGGACCATTGGAGAGGGCTGGGGGGAAAAGCCAGGTTGGCTGGAAGAGGTGTGCAGCCAACCCCATGAGGCTGTCCTAGAGCCAGAGCTGGGGCACCCCCCTCTCTAAACACCCAAGTGAGTGGGCAAGCACGAGGTGGTGACATCCCTGTCACCCACATACTGGTACCTGGAGGAGCTTTGAGAGCAGCCTCCTGAGGACCTGGTCCCTTCCGTAGCAGAGGAAGCTGTGGGTGTACACTTTGTACACCTGGCCATACAGCTTCAGCATCACCTCGTTTCCGGGATCTTCGATGGCATCCTCAGTTTCAAAGGTGATCTGTGTGGAAGCACCGCCAAAGTCCATGGCCCCCAGAGTCTTCTTCTGGGGCTGGATCCATTCCCCGAGCCAGCCACGCTGAACACAACAGACAAGAGCAGGCATCAGGATGTGAAGAGCTGCAGGACAGCCTGGCCACTGCAGCCATCCCCAGCAGGTGCCGTGCTCCCCTGCCCACCTTGATGAAGTTCTCCAGGAGGTAGTTTGCAGTCACCCAGCCAAAGACTCCTTCTTCTTCCCCCGACAGGATCTTTGCACCCCGGAAATCAAAGGGGTAGGACTTCAGTGTGGCTGCCACAGCTCTGAGGACGGCATCTGAAGCCTGCGGGTTGGTGATGCTGTGGGCAGAGTGGCAAGGCTGTGCTGGGGGGCCACGAGCGGAGCCCTTGCTGCCCCCACAGCCCTAGGGGCCTGGATCTGCCACAGCAGATGGGTCAGGAGGCAACTTGGGTCCTTGCCCGGGTAACTGTAGGGGTGTCCCCACAAAAACCCAGCTAATTGCCCTTGTCTCTGCCAGAGAAGGTGTTGGGAGGCAGGAGTGGGGGTGTGCTCCCTCCTCCTGAGCCATACCCCAGGGCTGGGTGAGGAGACATGACTTCCTCCTCTGTGTGGTTTCCAGAGGGTAGTTATTCTCACTGCATCCCATCAGACTGGCAATGGGTGCATGGGGACTTCCCTCTTAGCTGGCCAAAAAAGCTTGCTGGGTTACCCTGGAGTTGGTCCCATGCCAGCCCCTTTTCAGGCAGGGATGTACCCCGGAGCATCTCCCTGCTCTGAAAAGCAGGAGGTGCCCTGCAAGGGACAAAAGGACATGGAGCTGGGAGAGTTAGGTGCTTTGCCTGGCAAAGGGGAGACATCGTGGCTGTCCTTCACCATCTCCACCCCTGCCACAGGTGGTGAGATGGCAGGGTGGCACATCAGGGTCCCTGGCAGTGTTTGAGGCCAGGCAGCTGGCACAGCTGGAGCAAGCACTCACTTGAGCAGGCGCATGCCAGCCGTGGCACCCAGGTAGAGCGGGGTGCCTGCCTGCTTCTCCTTGGGCACATCTCCCAGGGCCTGGTTCAGGCAGGGCTCCAAGCTTGTGCCGGCAGCTGAAGGGTTGGAGCTGTAGCTGGAAATGCCAGGACCTGCAGAGAGGAAACTGCATTGCTCCCTGTGGGTGGTGGGCAGAGGCTCAGTGGGAAGATGCTGGGTGGGCAGCTGTGCCCCTCTCAGCCTCATCAAAAGGTGGGTGCTGCAGATTCCTTTGGGTGTGGAGCCACCCAGAGTCCAGCCACATCTCCCTGTCCATGCCACATCCCTCACTGGCTAGCAGCCAGGCTAAGGATGCTTAAATGGGGAGTGGGAAACCCCCTCCTCACTCCTCGCTGAGCTAGGCAGAGCTGAAGTGTTCCCTGGCAGTTCAGTGCATCCAGAAAAAGAGAAACCACAGGTGTGCAGAGCTGCAAGCTCTGTGGGGAGACGGGAAGATTTTGGGAACAGAACCAGACCCCTTCCAATACCTCACTGTGCTGGGGAGCACACAGGGAGGGAGCTGGGTGGGCACGGCAGGGGCTTCTGCACTATCATGGTGCCCTGTCCCCATGGGACATGAGAGACCCTGTCACCAGCCTGTGGGATTAGACAGCCCTTACCCTCCACATCACACATGCTGTGCTCGCTGACCACCCCGGTGTCGTTCTCCTTGTCCGCAGGCCACTTGTAGACGAACATGGCCGTGTGGGAGGACCCGGCGTCCAGCACGATGCCGTACTGCAGGGGGGAGGCAGTGGGGCAGGTCAGGGGGCAGGAGATCCCTGAACTGTCCCAGACCACCCCCTGGGAAGGCACTGGGGTTTACCCACCCTCTGTGCCCAGCCACCCTGCCCTGCTGGGCAGCTTCAGGAGCATCATCTGGCAGAGGGGGGTGGCTCAGCATGGACATGCTCCTGGCCACGTCTGCTTGCCCAGGACAGGGCTGGAATGGGGCACACTCCTGGCCAGGGTTACTGGCAACCCCAGGACACTGCTTGGCACAGGGACCCTTTGTCTCCTCGAGCACAGAGCCTGAGGGTGTCCCCCCACAACCCCACTTGCTCCCATCTCCCCATTCCAACGCATTTGTGCCGAGCTGTGCCGGGGGGTGACACCTGGGATGGGCCTCTGGGGATGTCTCACCAAAGAAGGGCAGCCAGGCACCTCGGCCCTCCTGCCCTTGTATGGTGAGGCCATTCTCTGGCTATAAATATCCCCACTCCTTCCTGCCAAACAAGGTTACCCAGCACCCGGGGAGGGGTCTCCTGCTCTGCCTTCAGCTTTGCTGTCCGAGGAGGCTGCGGGGCTGGGGTGAGCAGTTGAGCATCGGTGGTGTAAAAGCATTTAAGACTTAATCCTGCCCGGTACACAGGCTCTGCCTGCTGCCTGCCCTGCCCTGCCCGCTCCTGGCAGAGCCCCTGGCTGTGGCAAGCAGCTCCTGTCCCACCCCAGCCCTGCCTGCTGGGTGTCCCGGGACCACCCCTGTCCCCATCCCTCTCCCACAGGGTGGGCCTGGGTGGCCACAGAAATAACAGCAGGGCACAGACAAGGGTACCCGGGGGTCCACACTTAGAGGCAACTCCCATTCCCACAGCCACACACCAGCAGTCCCCCCTGCTCCCCATGGAACAATTTCCAACAGGTAACCCCCCCTCCAGCTCCCAGCAATGCTGAACACTGCAGAGAGGAGAAGGGTGCTGGGGCTCAGTGCCCTGGGCAGCCTAACCTACCTCCTCTGCCCAGTGTGTCACTGGCCATGCACCCCTGGCACTGGGTGTCCCCCCAGCCCCTCCTTGCTAGAGCATCCTCTGCCCTGCCTGCCTGCCTGGCCCCACAGACACCCCCTGCACCCATGGGTGCCATCAGGCACAAGCACTAGCAATAAATGATGAGTCTGCACCAGCGAAGCCACTTGTGCCAGGGGATGCCTGCTGGTGTGTGACCACCACTCCTACCCCCTGCTCCTCTCAGTTCACCCCCTTCACTGTCCCAGCCCTCAGGAGCGGGTGCTGCCATGCCCACAGGGATCTCTGGGGAGATCCCAACCTTAGCAGACCCCCTCCCCATCTCTGCCACGTATGTACCCGTGTGCCCTGTGGCCACTGTGCAGGTGTCCCCAGTGTCCCCACAGGGCACCACACCACGTCCTTTCCACCCCAGATATCACCTGGAGTGACACTAGCATTAGCACGGTGACAACCTGTTCCCAAAGAGAAAGCACAGAGGGACCCCGGGAGCATTTCCAGCCCCAGGATGACATAGAGGGAGCTGCAGCCCATGGAGGGAGACAAGGCTGCAGACAGGGACACCTGCAGGGTGGCAGGGACTAAGAAATGCTGGAGAAGGAGGCTACAAGTATGACCTGCAGCACTGGGGACACCAGTCAGAGCCCAGGAATGGGGATACCCTGAGAAGAGCAACACTGGGGACACCAAACCCACCCCCCAGAGGGATGTGGCCATGTGAGTTCTGACACCTGTCTGGATCCAGGATGGGCACAAGAGCCCCATGTGCCTGTGCTGGGGGAATCCCAGCTCAGGGGATTTCTTCTTGCCTTCTCCAGGGCTGGCTCAAGCTGTGCCCAGCCCCGTGGAGAGCTGGCACCAGGGTGCACATGTAGGCTTGTGCAAGCACACGTGTGAAAGTGGTGTGTGTGCCTGCAGGTGTGCACGTGAGGGTGTGTGTGCATGGACACAGGCACAAGTGTGCAAATTGAGGTGTGGAGGTATACGTGTGCAGGGGTGCATGCGTGTGGGGGGCACGCTCATGAGTGTTCTCGTGTTTGTGTGTGTCTGTGTGTACGTGCATTCAGGTGGGTGTGCGTGGGCATGCTGCCTGCTCCAGCCTGACGAGTCAGAGCACAGGAGGCTGCACAGGGCAACTGGCAGGAAAAGGTGGCACCAACCCCCCTTCAGATCAAGGTCTGCAGGGAGATGGTGTTTTTGGGGTGGGCAGGCTGCAGAACCATCTGCCCCCACGGGCACACCCTGGTGTCCTTTGCTGCCAACACCTGCAGGTTGGGGTGGGAATCTCTCCCTGGGATCCTGGTGTCCCAGTGGGCAGAGCTCATTACACCCTAGTGCAGGCTGGCAAAGGAGGCAGCAGCCCCAGGATTTGTGGGTGAGGGCCCCAGGAGACCCTTCTCCTGGCCCCAGCAGAAGAGGCAGCAGTGCTCTGGCCCAGCCGAGGTAACAACATGTGGCAACAGGACCAGCACAGAGTGGTGGGTGCTGACAGCCCGGGGAGTGCTCGGCGCCCAGCCAGCACCAGCACCAGCACCAGCACCAGCACCAGCACCAGCACCAGCACCAGCACCAGCTCGTAGCTGCTCCATCCTGAGGGGAGCTGCCATGACCTCACAGCAGCCTCTCTGCCCCACTCCCAGGATGAAGGGTTTTGCACCCCAGCCTGTCCCTGTGGAGAAGCCATCCCTCTCAGTGGTGCTGCTGGCAGTGTGCAGACAAAGGGGCTGAGGCTGACCTCGAAGGCCAAGAGGGTCCCCCAGGGATTCAGTGCCCTCCTGTGTCCTCCTGCAGAGCCAGAGGTACACCTGCACGGGAACTGGAGATGGGGTCACCCACAGTGGGGCTGCGATGGTGCCAGTGCCTGTCCCAGCTCCTGTCCTTGTCCCAGTCCTTGTGTTGGGGCAGCAGAGCTGCACAGGGGACCCAGGGAGGTTGCCTGCAGGGCCCCTGCAGATGGGAAACCTGGAGAGGGAAAGAGCGGGCTGAGAGCCCATCCCATTAGCAATTTGCAGTGTAAGCACTGCTCACAGCTCTTTCAGTTGAGGCGTTCTCTGCCTGCCAAAGAGCTAGCTGGAAACAAGGGCTGGAGGGACACAAGGATGCCCTAATGCACTCTCATGCCAGGGCCTGGCTCCTGTCATCCCTCTCGTCCTCCACAGCACATTCAGCTGCTGACACCCCGGAGCTTGGCAGGGCCTTGCACACGTGTTCATGACCCTGGCCCCAGCCCGTGGGACAGTCCCCACGGTTTTTCCAGATTACAGGTTTTTCTAACAACAGGACCCCTGATCAGCTCATAGTGATGGGGCTTGGGGACATAGGGGTCCCTGATGTGGCCCCACATGGGGACAGTATCCCTGTGCCACCTGGGGGCTGTCCCACCAAGCCAGGGCTGCTCAGCCCTGAAGGTGCTGCAGAAGGGACGCGGAGGGTGCGGATGTCCCCAGTGTCCCCAGGGCAGTGGAGACATGATTAGGGCTCAGATCTCCAGGTGAGTGCATGGCTCTGCCCAGACATGTCCCACAGCTGAGGAGAGGAGTCAGGGGACACACAGAACTGCCCAGCTCACTGCATCCTGGGCCATGCACCAGCCCACACCACACAGTCCCCAAGGGGCAGTGCAGGATCAGCCCAGCCCCACAACTCCCTCAAGGACAGGGAGACCCATCTTTGTGGGGTTAGGAGAGCTTTCCTTCCCCTGCAAGACCTGCAGCTCCCCTAGGACAGCTCGCAGGGGAGGAGCCTGACAGGCATTCTAACAGCCAGTGAAGAGATTTGCCAAAAGAAGGAAAAATCGTTGTCAAAAGAAGACAACAGCTCCAGCCAACAGCAGTGGTGCCAAAAGCCCTACTGTGGACCAGCAGGAGAAGGGGAACATTGCACTCCCAGGATCAGTCCCTCTGGTAGCAGGATAACAGATCTGGAGTATTTTCAGGGCTATACTCCAAGCAAAAGAGGTAGAAAGAGAAGACATGGAGCCACAGCTCAGCAGTGAGCAGTGCTGTCACCCAGCAGCTGCTGCCAGCAAGGACCATGTCTTGCCCAGGTGAGTGAGAAGGATGTGTCCAGGGTCCCCCACAGCAGTTCCACCCTCTAAATCATGCCTGCACATTCTGGGCTGAGTTAGATTTGGATAAATCTTTTCATCCCCAGAAGAAGTCTCAAAAGCAAACCCCTCAGTGCCTGCCTGGCACTGCCATGACACCAGTGGTGAGCTCTGGCTCACTGCACGCAGCATCCTGGACTTCCAGCAATGGTGCAAGATGCCAAGTCCCCAGGCTGTACAGGTCTGGGTGGTTGTTAAGGGATGCTTGGCCCCAAACTACAGTGCTTTCTGCAGACTGGAAGGTGCTACCAACCAGAGAGAGAAAAAGGATGTGGTTTTGGAACCAACCACGGGCACTGCTCATTATGCCTCAGCATGTGGCAATGGGTGGCAAAGAAAGGTGCCACAGGGAAAGATTTAAACATTGTTAGTTTTATGAATAGCAGGTGAGGATCATCTTGGCTAAGCCAACCCAACCTCTCAGCCTCATCTCTGTTGCATCTGACAAACCCAGAGAGAAGGCAACATATCTGGCAGTAAGGCTGGATCAGAAAGTTTCCATGTAAACTGCTTGGGATGAGAAAAAGGGGGGTTTGGATGAACCATTTTCCAGGATGAGAGCCTGCTCCAATAGCTCAATCTGCCACCAGAAAAAAAAAAAAAAAAAAAAAAAAAAAATTGAGCTGCAAAAGAGTCAACTGGGGGACTTGGCCAAGAAGAAATTGGTTGGGAATTTCTTTCAGCATCTGAATTCACAGTGGAAAAGAACAAATAAAAAGAAGCTTGTTCTCACGGGGAAGTGCATTTCTGGTCCAGCTGCTCTGGCTCTGGCGATGCAGCCACAGCCCAGGGGCAGAGGATGATGCTGGAGTGGGGAGGGGATGCCCTGGCCCCAGGCAGAGAGGAGCCACATCCAGACTCTCCACCGCTGATTTTTAGGGTGCCCAGCAGACTCTTCCCTCAAAGCTCAGCTCTGAGGTGCTGGACGTGGGTGACCGGGGGTCCCCGCAGCCGAGAGCTGGGGGCTGGCCTGGGACCAGGGCATCCCCGGCTCTGGACAGCCCGGCGGGGGCTTCTCCCTGCGCCCCCCGCCCCGCAGCTCTGCGCAGCCCGGCCCCCTGCCCTGGGGATGCCCTGGAAGCCGGAGCCCCTCCCGTCCTGGGCAAACAGCAGATCGGGGGTCCCATTGCGGCTCCCCCGGCCTCGGTACCCCAGCATCCCCAGGGCCCGCTGTCCCGTGTCCCTGGTACCGATCCCTCTCACCTTGAAACCCGGCGGCCCTCGCGTGTCCCCGGAGCCCAGGCAGAGCAGGAGGATGCCCAGGAGGCAGCCGAGGGCGAGGAGCAGGAGGACGGCGGCGACCCGGCGGGCCATGGCAGGGACGAACGGGGCAGGTAAGCNGGGCCCAGCCCTGTCCCTCCCTGCCTCAGGCATCACCTTTCCTTGGGGCTCAGCCCCACCTTCTCCCTTCTTCCTGGTCCATATCCTTTGGATCAGTCCCATCTGCTCCCCCCGCCAGGCATTGTCCTTTACCCAGGACTCAGCCCCATCCCACTCCCCCAGAAGGCATCACCCCAACCCCAGGACTCAGCCCAGAGGTGGGTCTGGTGGAGGTGAGAACACCCTGAGTGGCAGAAAAGCTCTGAGAAACTTCCTCACCTGCTACAATTAACAGCGACACAAGTGTTACTGCTTTTAACCATCACAAGGACTTTGGGACAGCCCTGAGGAGCCCAGGCACACACTGAGATTGTTTTTAGTATGCTCACAAGTGAATAATGTCATGTGTCTCCCCATGGAGCAGAGAGCCAAGGAAGGTTGGGCCCCTGGCTCTGAGAAGGACATTTGGAGCTTGTCACAGTGGGGTAAAACAAAATAATAAACAAGGAAATATTAACCAAGGAGAAGAGGCTGACAGAGGACGCAGCTTCTGGCCTGGATGGGTTGCAAGCTGGGGGTCACACTTCAGCTCCTCACAGCCTGACCCACTTCTGACTTTTTTTTGCAAGAAGCTGCTGCTTCTGCTGCTCTCAAGTGCCCTGTAAGTCATGTATTGCACCAGCACTGAGGCTTCTGCAGTGCCTCCTGCCCATCACTGGGGTGTCTGCAGACAAAGGTGCCTCAGGGGCTCAACCTGTGCTGAAGGTGATGGCCAGGGATGAACCCCAGGGTTGTCCCCTAGAGCTACGACCAGCAGCAGAGTTTGGGGAAGAAAATGACTAAATAGGGGCACAGCAAGTGACTTCACACAGCTGGTGTCCATCACTGCAGCACAGGACTGCTGTTTTCAACCTGGGAGTGTTTGCAGGTGTGTCCATTTCTTCAATTCATTAAGCTTTTAACCTCTGGAAAACCTCTGTCAATCAACTCCAATACATTAAAATACTGATTTATGTGAAAAAATTATTCCCTTTGCTGCTGCTGCTAATAACACAGGAAACCAGAGGCTTGTCTCTGGGTGTTGGCAGAGCATCATTTCCACTGTCCTCCTGCATCCCTGCTGACTGCAAGGCTCATGTTTCCACAGGGAAATTCCTGCCTATTCCTGATTCTCCTTGCACCTTCTTCGTCTGCTGAATGTTTCTGTGGTGCTTATTTGCAACCCTCACAGGGACAACTGCAGCAGGGATTAACAGAGAAGCAGAAAGATCTTCCTTGGATTGCATTTATAATCCCTTTCTTAATAGCTGCCAAGCCTGTTTCTCTGTGACTTGACAAACAGTGAGAAGAGTTCTTTAGAGACTGAAAAGGCACAAAAATTCTCTTTTCCAGATGGCAGTGATCAAAGACAGGCTGGGACACCCTTGTGGGGGTGGGGGTGGTCCCTTGCTCCTCCTTATTGTGTTGCCTGGGGACCTCACAGTGAGGCCCTTTCTGCAGGGGGTTACTTGCTGTGGTGGGACCCTGCAGGGATCTGAGTGGAGATGTGTCCCCTGCGTGTGGTTCAGGCTTGTCCATCTTGTTCCCAGGCTGCACATGTGTGACCTGGAGCAGGGGGTTTGCATCCCTTCCCACTCTGTCACATCTGAGTCACATTTGCCACCCCTCCGACTGGTCCCAAGGGGCAGAGGGGGCTGAGCCAGTGTCTGCATGATCCTGTGCCCATCCCTGGCTGAGCCTGGGTGTCCCAGGAGAATCAAACTCCAGCAAAGAGCACTGAGAGCTGGGACACACTGGAAACACTCCCAGCCCCACAAGGGGAGTGACAGCCACGTGAAACCATGTGTAGCCAGATAAATATCTCAGCGAGGGTGCAGTGATGGGGGGAGTGTGCCAGACACTGTCCTGAGATCAGCCCAGCCAGGGTCAGGAGCTGGCAGCTTTGGCCCCAGCAAGGGGAGACATTTCTTGTCATGCCCCAGTCAGAGGAGGCAGCAGCAGGGTGGGCAGCAGGGCAGAGCAGGCAATGCAGGCAGACCCTGCCCCTCACAGGGAGAACCCAGCCATATCCCCAGGGGGGGAGCAGAATCCTGCACTAAAGAAGCCATCTGTGCCAGCCTTGTGCTCCCTGGCATCCAAAATCACCATGTCCCTGGTTTCCTCAGACAAAGGAAGCTGCTCTGTCCTTCCTGCAGCATCAGGAGATCCCTTGCTCCATCCTCTGCACAGCTCCGTGGCCTCCTCTGGACTCAATCCAAATAGCTCCGTGTCCCTCTTGTGTTGGGGATCCCAGAGCTGGAGCCAGCACTGCAGAGGGTCTGACCAGAGGGGGAGAATCCCTGCTGGTCCTGCTGTGGGTGATGCAGCCCAGGACACCATTTCTGGGTATCCAGCACACATTGCCAGCTGATGTCCAGCTTTTCATCCACCAGTGTCCTGAAGTGTTTCTTTGCAGGGCTGCTCTCAATCCCTTCATCCTATCTGGGCATCCCCAGGGACAGAGTGAAATTTTAGGGGTGCTGATTTGATAACAGGATGGACAGAAGCCCTCAGTATGACCAGACATTTATGGGAACCTCAAATAACCATATGATCAATCAGATGAAGGGAGAGGGTTTGCTGTGAGCCAGGAGCTCCCCATGATTTAATGCCAATCTTGTATGCTTACAGCCTGTGGGGAGGTGTCACCTCTGTCACGGGCCAAGGCAGAGAAGGGCCAGGTGTACCTGGGAGATGTGGCATGGCACGGGGGCCCAGAGGAGCAGAGCAATGTCACAGGCAAAGGGCATCCAGGTCCAGAGCCCCAACTCCGAACCGTGCTGGTGCTGTGACTGAGAGCCTGGTGCTGAGAGAGCTGAAAGGCATCTGCAAGCTCTTGGTGTGTATTTCCACATCCCTTGCAGCAGCTGTGGGCACCGAGCAGGTCAGCAGGGCAGGGGACACAGGGCTTTCTTCCCCCCCTTCCAGGAGAGGCACAGGCTCCCCAGAAAAGGCAGGTCCTGGTGGAATCTCTGTCCCAGCCATCCCCACCCTGGGGGGGGGTCATGGGAGAAATATTCACTGGGGACAAAGTGGTGGGTGAGGAATAACCCAGCAGTGTGGGAGAACCACTTTCCAGGACAAAGGACAGAGGCTCCTCTAAGCCACCTCTTCCAGCTGTGCCAGCACTGCCTGAACCAGGGGCTGGTGGAGAAACAAGTGGAGCAGGAGGAGGGACTTGCTGGCTGGCCCTGGGAGGTGGTGGGGTTTGCTGGTGCTGGAGGTTCTCAAGGTTATTCAACATGTATGAGCACATCTGGGGCCACGGGTGGGTGGCACATCTGGGAGTGCTGCAACTCCATGTGTGACTTGGAAACAACAGGAAGAACGGAATGAGCCTGGAGACACTGCAACAGGCTGAGGTCCAAAGGGAGGGATTAGGGACGGGGTTTTAAGCTCCAGTCTGCAAGTTCCCCAGGCAACAGCAAGTGCAGGGGAGATGGATCCAGGAGCACTCAATAATCTTGGGATTAGGATGAGCCACCAGCGTGGGCGAGCCGTGAGCAATGCACAAGTGCTCTCCCAATGCACTCAGGCTGTTAGAACGAAACACTCCCTGATGGGAACCCCAGGGTGGTCCTGACCTGCTCCTGAGGGTGCACAGGAGGGCAGTGGGTGCTGTGGTTGCTCTGCAGAGACAGGACAAGGAGTACCAGGCAGAGAGAGGGGCTGGAGGGCAGCAGGGACACTGGGGATCATGGAGTATGCAAAGGTGTCCCCAGCAGGGACACAGCACCCACCTGTGTGAACCAGGGGTCAGGGCCAGGCTGAGGGCTGCCGGCTGTGGTCCACAGGAGGGGGAACCCCCAGTCCTGCTCTCAATCCCAACCCCCAGCCCAATCCCAGTCCTTGGGAGCAGCACTGGACACAGAGCCAGGTGGAGAAGCTGTCACCTCCCCCAGTCCCCAGGGCCATGTGCAGCTCTCCCCACTCTGCAGCTCTCCCTGGACTGGCCCAGCCCCAGGGTCTGGGCACAGAAATATCTGAATTTTCCAGAGGGTGCAGCCAGTGTGGGGCAGCCACCCCACACCCAGAGCTGTCCCTGCCCCAGGGACTGCCAGGCAGGCTGAATCCTGCTCCAACCAAAGGACTTGGGCATCTGGGCTCCTCCATGTCTTGAGTGAAGAAGTCCCAAAACTGCACAGGGTACTGGAAAACCTGTCAGCAGCCTCTCCTGCTAGGGTTCAAGCTTTTTCTTCCATGGACACTGAAGTGCTCTGTGACTGGAAAGACCCCAGTGTACCCAAGGCTGTAATCCCCGTTCTGGCAAGGACGTTGCCTGGAAGGAAGATCAAACCCAAGCACAATTCTCCCTCCTTGCCTTACTTCCTAAAAACCTTTTCTCTCTCCAGTTTCCCAGGGCAGTTTCTTTGCAATGCCAGCCCGGGGGGCCCATGGGCAGGGATCAGCCAGGAGATAGGCAGATTCTCTGGAAAAGCCTCACTGGTTTCTCCCAGCAGCCATGCCAGGAGCCCTGGCTGAGGGGGCAGAGGGCAGGGAGGTGTCTGCCCATGGGCTGCTCACACCTCAAGCTGCTGCCTGGGGGCATCCCAAGCCTCAGTGACCCAGGAGCTGCTTCATGGGGCTGTGGTCACATCCCACAGGCTTTGTAGAGCCCCTGAGGGTTCATCTTTCCCTGGACCTGTGGGGTGGGGTGTGTGGGCAGGAGGGAAACCCACGATGTGTTCTCTTTAGAGTGTTTTCTCCAATGGCTTAAAACTTAAAAGTGGGAGTCAGACAACCCAAACTCCTGAATTTTGAAAAACCTCTGCCTTCACACACCCCAAACCAGGATGATTTATGAGCAGCTGGATGCTGCTGAGGATGCACAGGGATCTCTGGGGCTGGGGATGGACACTCTCAAGTGCATCCACAGTCCAGTGTCACCCTTGTCCTGGGGACGATCCTGGCTGGCCAAAGGGCCCCAGGATGTTACATGCTGCAGGTGAGCAGAGCAAGCAGGAACATCCCCCCCCAGGGGGGATTGAACACACATTCCTGAGCCTGAAGTGGTCACAGAGGTGATGGAGCCAGGAGAATCATAGAACGAGAGACTAAAGAAAAAGAAAACTAAAGATCATTCTGTTCCAACCTCCTGCCATGGGCAGGGACACCTCCCACCAGAGCAGGTTGCTCCAAGCTGGCCTGGAACACTTCCAGGGATGGGGCAACCACAGCTTCTCAGGGCAACCTGGGCCTCAGCACCCTCAGAGCAAAGAATTTCTTCATGATATCCAATCTAAATGGAGAACAGCTGTGTCCTGGGATGATCTCTGAGACTTTCAGGGCTGCAGATGCTTCACTCTAAGCCACCACCCTGCCCTGTAAAGATACGTTTGTGCTTTTGTAACTGGGACAAAAGGAGAAGAAAAGCACCCGGGTTCCTTTGTGGGTGCTGGCAGTGCCACCTCCAGGTGCTCCTCTGTGCCCCTGGGGCTGGGGCTGTGGCTGGAAGGGCATGGGAAGGACACACATCCCACCTTTATGTTCAGTCCTGTTTCAGGTTTCAGCAGGTGACTTGGATGCAGCTGTGGAGTGCATTTTTTCCAGCTTCAGCTGGATTTTGCTTTTTTTGTGGGGTGGAAGAGCAATCACAGCTCCAAGTGCTGCTGATGGGAGCTGCAGGGAGACTCTGCCCTGCTGCAGGGAAAATTGGTTGTTGCTGGAATTATTATTTTTTTTTTTTCAGCTCTAAGTCCCTGGGCAGGGATGAAGTTAAACTCTCAGTGCTGAAAAATTGCATTTTGCATGAGTGTGAAATTTGGCGGAGGCTGGGGGTGCAGACAGCCTGCCAGAGGCATCTCCAGCAGCTGCTCCTCTCCTTTCCAAGGAGCAGGGGTCGGGCTCCTGAAACACACCCTGTGCCTTGTGCTGAGGGAACAGCCTGAGCTGGTGGGTCCTCAGGTGTGTGTCAGCCAGACGGGAGCTGTGCAGAGGCTGCTGGGGATGAGCAGCCACGTCCCACCCCCAGCACATCCACCCTCTGCTCCCACCTGGTCCCACTCCTGCTGGGGGGGCCTTGGGACAGCACTGGGTTTCTGTGGCAGGGATTTTGTAGTGGGGGGGCTGCAGGAGTGGCTTCAGTGAGAAGACACCAGAAGCTGTCCCCATGTTGGATCCAGAGAGCTCTAGCTGGCTCCAAGCTGGACCCACCACTGCTCAAAGCTGAGAGCATCAGCAAAGATGGTGGTTCCTCTGTGGTAAGGTGTTTGAGAAAAGGAAAAAAGGGCTGAACAGCATCCTGGGGGGAGGAGGTGCTGCAGGCACAGCTTTCCTTGCATCCCCTCATGCAGCCAAGTGAAGCAAGCTGTCCACCTGCAGCCCATGGATGCCCATGGTAGAGCTGCCCATGGAGGATTCCCACACCTCTGCCCCCCTTCAGAAAGCCTGAGCAGGAGCCTGTTCAGCCTCTGGGGGCTAGCTGGAGACCCAGACTGCTGCCAGGAGCCTTCCTGGCTGCCCCCATGTCCCTTTGCATATTGCTGCCCTCTCTGCCATCCTCTGAGTGTCTCTCACTAGAGCAAGCCCAGGCACTGACACTCCTGGTCCCTTCTGGCTAGGTGGGTGTTCAGCAGCAGCCAGACTTCCAGAACTGGGGTCACTCACAGCTGACAAGTCCTGGCCAGCACCAGGCAGAGGTTCAGGGATCTGAAACAGAGACCCTGAGCCCTGTCCCAGGCTGCTGCAGCTCAGGCTCCTCTCATCAGCCCATGGGACCGTGGTGCCTGCAGCAGCGTTGGTGCAAGGAGCTTTGTGTCCAGTGCCTGGAGTAACTGGGTCCCCCTGGGAATATCTGGGCAGCCCGTGCTGGGTGAGGACTCCACCAGGGAGGTTGGGTGCCCACTCAGGCCAAGGCAGGCACACACTTCTGAGCAAAGCAACCTGTGAGCAGGTGACTGTTATCCCACAGGCTGGCCCAGACCTTTTGACTTTTCCCCCAAGTGATGTATTTTCCACTCGATTTAAAAATAAAATCCCAGCAATAAAAGCTCTGGCTAATTTTATCCCCTGCTGGAGTTTCCCAGGCTCCTGCAGGACGAGGCACCTCTCCCAGCCCTCAGCACAGACAGTGCTCCTGCCAGGAGCAGGTGGGGTGCCCAGGGGGACCTGGGGATGCTGGGGTGGGTGTCACTGAGTCCCACCAGGGTTTGCTGCCCACGGAGAGGGTCCTTCCTCTTCACCTTGCTGGTGAGCTGGAAACAGAGTGGGGAAAGAGGGGGGGGGGCACAGTTTGGTGTGGTGACAGGAGTCACAGTGTCAGCAGGAAGATGGTGACAGCACAGACATGGGGAGAAGATAGACACAGTGAGAGTGTCTGGAAATGGCACCAGGAGCAGTGCCATGAACAGGCACACCAGTGCCTGTGTCCCCCTGGTATCTCCCCCCTGTCCATCATTTGGGGGTGTTCATCAGCACTCTCTTGAGCTGCAGCACTGGGGAGCTGGAGATCCGACCAGGGACCTGGGACCTGTCCTGCAGACCCACGTCCCTAGCCTGCCATGCAAATGTCCTGTGAGCCACCAATGCCACGGAGACACAGGAGGAAAAGCAGCTCAGGACCTTGGAAAAATGGTGGAAATCCTTGGAAAAGCCACAGGAAGCTGAGATGGGCCCCAGGGCAGCACCAGTGGGTTGGCTTAGAGCTCCCACTGTCCCCACCAGCCCTGGTGGGAGCCGTGTCCCCCCCCCCAGACCCTGCAACTGGGATGTTCTGGTCAGTGTCAGATCCTGCTGGGTGAGCTGCCCCCAACCTCCCCACTAACACAGCACCAACAGCTTCCCCTCTCTTCTCAACCAAATAAAGTTTTGCAATATTGGGGTTTTCACAACTCGGTGGGTTTCGTAAGAGCAGACTCCCACTAAAGGCCAGTGGAGGAGGGGAAAGATGAGCAATGGAGGTGATGAAGGCTGAGGACCCTGGAGAGGAATAAACGCCCTCTCCTCCAAGCATTGCATACAAAAAAAATGCTTTTTTCATATATTCCCTCCCCCCTAATTTCAGGATTTCAGAAGGGCCAGGAAGATTTATGACTTTCTGGGAGTTGGCAGATGTGCAACAGCCTGCTCATCAGAGGAAAATGTGAAAAATGGCTGAGCTAGAAAAAAAAACCCTCAGGATTTCAGTCAGAAAAGGCAAATGACAGCTGACACCTCCAGGTGTCCTGGGTGGTGCAGAGCTGCAGGCATCCAGCTGTCCCTGGAGACCTTTCCAAGAACTCCACCAGAACTAGACAAGTGTCTCTGGCTGCCCTGGAGCCAGGGGTCCCAGGGATGCTACTGGGGTGCTGGGCTCATCCATCCCTGTGGGACAGGCCCAGCAACCCCTCATTCCAGCAGCAGCCACTGGAATGGACTCAACATGTGGCCACTGGTGAGACAGGGTTGTGAGGAGCATCAGCACTGGGATGTCTCTCACAAGTCCAACTTACTCTCTTCCTAAGCCATCAGTATTAAATATTTAATTATGAAATCATTAAATTATTTGGCTGTGACCTCCCTGGCCCACCCAGCTGAGCTCTCTCCAAGCTGGTTGGGGAACATCTCAATGCACCCAGACCCCAGAACAGCTTCTGGCACACAGGGTCTGATCTGTCCATGGAACCAGCTCTCCCCTGAAAAGTGTTTCAGCCTCAGAACTAATGGAGGTTTTGGAAGATTTTAAGATCTAATGAAGATTTTGGAGGCAGGCCAAAGAAGTGGATGCTTTCAGCATGTCAGAAAGCTCACGGTGGGAGGCCCAGGATGGGGCTATTTCTGCGTGGCGACTTAGAAAGAGCTTTTTTGTTTCGACTGGTCCTAAGTACAGCAGAGGGAAAAGTGTGTTTTGAAAGCCTGAACTGAACACAAAACAATACCAAATATTTTCATTTGGGGCTAAGCAAATCCTTGGAGGCTGAGGAGGTGCCTTTCGGGTTTCCTTGTTCAATCAATAGGACAAAAAAGACTGGTTTGTTTTTTTTTCCCAGCTTACCCAGCACTACGTGGGAGCCATTCATCTTCAGCCATTGTGGTTTCAGAGCCACTGAGTGCCTTTGCACCAAGACAAAACCCTGTGCAAGACCCTGTGGTGGGCACTTCCCTGCCTGTCCTGGCATTGCTTGGGGCTCAGCTCCTCCTGAGCATCCCTTCAACCCCAGCCCAGAAACTGCAGAATGATTTGGGTTTGAAAGAACTCCCCAAAATCACCTTGTTCAACACAATGGCACCAGGTGCCAGGACAACTCCAACCAGGTAAGGTTGCTGAGCCATCAGGTCACCCCTGGGGATCTTGAATGGTAAATTCAGGTGAATATTTTGCCCTGCAGGTGTGTGCAGCAGCAGCATGAAGGGGGGACAGATGTCCCAGGCAGGTGGGGAGTGCTCTGGTACAGTCATTGCACGGGTGGGTTTTGATCTCTCCCTGGGATGTGGCTTCAGCCCAGCTCTGCCCCTGCAGCTGTCCCTGTCCCTGCCCAGGGCATGATAAACCAGGAGGAGGGGCCACCCCCACCCTGTCCCCCAGTGCCACACTGGGGTCCTGTGAAGGGCCCAGACACAAGTGAGGGTCCCTCTCTGGGTGCTGGCCAGGACCCCACCTCCTGCTCCAGTCCCTGACTTTGAGAGTGGGGAAACAGGGCAGATACCTGCCACGGGCAGCTGCCTGTTTCTGGAAGGCAGGGGGTAAAGTCACAGCCCCTGTGGCACACCCAGCTGTGGAGAAAAGCAGGAATATTGAGAGCCCCAGCCCTCCCCATTGGGTCTCCTAGAAGGGAGCATCTGATTTCCATCAGCTGTGCCTTGGAAGAGGCTGGGGCTGCTGTGCCAGCAGCAAGCAACAGGACCAGGCTGGGACCATGGCTGCAGGGACACTGGACCTGGCAAGGACCTGGAAGGATGGTGGAGCAGAGCCAGGATGCTGTGCTCAGTTCCCATCATGATGAAGATGTTGGGGGTCTCAGGCACAGCCGTGGCCCCCAGGACCAAGCTAGAATCATGAGGCAGAGGCTCACCCACTGCTGCCCTTGCCATCCCCTGCAGGGTAGAGAGCAGATCTGGGCCCCTGACACCTGGGAGTGGATTTTTGCTCCACTTCGTCAAGTGTCAAGGCACAGGGATGGTCTGGGGCAGGAGAACACCTGCAATGAGGGACCAAGGGGATGAGCAATGGGTTCCAGGTGCCAGCTTGCAGGTCTGAGATGCACCTGGAACCCCCTAAGCCAAGACAGCCCTGCACAGCCCAGCTCTTGCCATCACTTCCTTGGATCTTCTCCCAGGGATTTGCACTGGTGGGATCAGGACAGTGGGCACAGAGCAGGGCTGACAGCATGCTGGAGCTGGAGCTGGAGCTGCTGCTTCAGGCAGCAAAGGACCTGCAATGGGTAGAGCAGTTTGTGACCATGCAGTGGGGAAGAAAAGCAAAAAGTACAAAATGTACGGGCTGGGGGGGCCAAGATGCGGTTGTTCTGCTGGCATTTGGGATAATTGCTCTGCTGGAAGAGCAGCTCTTTGCTAAGGGGGGTAGCTGGGCATGCAGCCCAGTCTGCAAGGGCATGAGAAGGGCATGGAGCTGGGCAGGAGAAGAGAGGGAAACTACAAATAGACCTGGGTGACTGGATCCTTCCCAAACCACATAGCTAAGGACGCAGAGGATGAGATCCTGCATCACCCAGGGCAACCCAGGGGGCAGACACGTAGAATTATAGAATTCATAGAAATCACAGAACATCTCTTGGTTGAGCCCAGGCAAGGGTCAAGCCCCCCATCTCCAAGGCCCAGCACTGGGGACCCCTCAGTGTCATCTCACCCTGGTGCCCGTGCCCGGGGAGGTGGGTGCTGATGCTGTGCTGTGGTGCTGTGCCAGGGTCTGACAACCCTGAGGGTGGAGGGGCTGAGCTGAGGGGGGTCAGCAGGAGCTGTCGTGACTGGGGACAGCAGGGACCTGCTCTGGCTGTTCCCATGGTGGGCTGCAGCTTCGTGCAGGGGTCTCCAGGTGCAGTCAGAGCCTTGGAGGTGCCTTCACAGGTGTGTGCCAACCCAGCTCCAGCAGGAACAGAGACTACAGAGGTGTTACCTTCACAGCCCAATGCTGACAGACCTCCCCACAAACCCAGGTCTCATGGCTCTTGGGCCACCACCACGGTGCTGCCAACCTCCACAGTGAAGGGAGCTGAAAGCAGACACATCCCCCACAAACTGGTGAGGGTTGGGCACAGGTCAGACCCATCAGGGAACCAGAAACAGCGTGGCCAGGCCAGGGCTGGCAGCTCCCAGTGCCAGCAAGCCCACCAGAGCTCCCCCAGCAGCAGTTTGGCAAGCAGCTAGCCCAGGGCTAGTAGCACTGCTAGACCCCAGCCAGCACATTCCCTGGGGCAGGGGCAGGGTGCCCTGGCACTGCACAGAGCAGCATTGAGCAGGGACAATGATCCTCTCTTCCCTGTGGAAGTCCTCACAGGCTCTGAATCCAAGCAAAGGCACGAAATGGGAACTGAGGACAATTAATGTTCCCTCCTCACCCTGTCTGTGACTGGTGGGTGCCCTAAGCACCACTTCAAAGAGGCCGCAGCCCAGATCCCTGGAGCTGGAGCTCTTGGCTGGGATCCCCCTCCTGGCCCCACTCCTGCAGGGAAAGCCCAATCCAGGGGCTCTGCAGGGGGTCCCACCCTGTCCTGTGCCAGGGCCGAGGGGCAAAGGATGGAATCTCCAGACATCCTAAAAGCCCAGACCTGCCCCAAGTGTGTGCTGCCACCTCTGGCACAGGGCAGGGGGCCATCCACACCAGTGACACCAGTGACATCCCCCCAGCTGGCCCTGCAGAGCCCCATGGCCACCACTGCCTGCAGCCCCGGGGGCACCACCGAGGGAGAGGTGGGAGAGGGCTTAAAAACAAGCAAGAGGTTGTGAACTGCACCAGCACCACTGGAGGGGGATGAGCCCCCAGCACAGCTTGAGGAGACGCAGCCAGATGAAGCTTCAAGCACTGGAAGGGGTCAGGTGGCTTCATGACCCCGTCCCAGGGGCACCCAAATCGAGAACAGGGAAGCCCAGAGAGGGTGGGAAAGGGCATGGGAACATGGCCTGGAGCAGAGAGCCCAGAGGGCTCCTTGTGCTCAGGCTAGGATTGCACAACCTCAGCTCATTCACATCTCCTGGGACAGGAGGCAGGAACTTCAGGGCTGGCAGCAGTAGATGGGCTGATTCAGGCAGCAAGACAGGACAAATGGAATAGCTCACCTCAGTTTATTATCCCTACAGACATGTGACCCTCTTCTAATTAAACCTCAGTCAAAACAGGCACCAGAAGTGGCATCATGAAAGAGAGAGCAAGCACTGATGCCCAGGGGACAACTTCTCCTGCAGAGAGGGGACAGGACTAGCCAGGGCCTTGTTCCTCCTCCTTTCCCTGTCACTCTCTGGTCCCCACTCTGGCACAGAGCAGCAGACACGAGGGCAGAGCAGGGATTCATGTCTTGCAGGTCAAGATCAACCTCAAAGAGAGGAGCTGGATGGGACAAACAGCACTGGACAGATGAAAACAGAAGTGAGAAAGGAACCGGTCTGCATGGTGCCCAGCCCAGGGCAGGTCCAGCACCTTCTGCCCAGCTCAGTGCATTGTGCTGGGAGAGTCAGAATATGAATAACCCTGGAGAGAAAGGTCCTGGTCTTGGAGCTACAGAAAGCCAGACCTGTGCTACATGGGGATTCACAAGGATCTCCTACAAAAGCAATAAAAATACCAAGTACCAAGCCACGTGGAAGACATCATTCAGCTCAAGGATCACTGAGCTGGGTGGGAAGGAGGAGATATCCTAAGATGCACCAGGCTAACAGGACTCACATTCACACCATAAACCCCTCCAGGAGACCTGGACAGGGTGCAGTTCATGCCTAGGATGTCACCCTGGGGAGCCAGCACACAGCACTGGGACAGGCAGAGCTGCTCTTTCTCCACTTGGAGATGTGTAAAGGGCCACCAGTCTCTGCTCTGTCCCCATACTCAGTTAAATACATGAAAGAAACCTAAGCCTAGCACTCAGTAGGAAACATTTGCCAGGGCAAGCTGAACACCCAGATGTCCAGGTGTCTGCCTTGATCAGCAAAGAGCCTGGAACAGCAGCTCAGAGGTATGGATGGACTCCCTCATTTGGTCTCTGGCTCATTAACTATAGGAGCCTGGAGACGTGTAAACGGTGACTTTAACATCACTAACACAAACTTGGAAAGAGGCAATACCCCAGGAGCCCCACCTTGGGCCCCGTGTAGTGTCCAGGCACAACTCGGGCAGCAGGAAGGGGCCAGGCATGTCCCACTGGATCTTCAATCTTGTCCTCCAACAATGGAACAAGCAGAGGACAGGCCACCTTTCAACAGCCTGGAGATACCAGCTGGAGTGTTGAAGATGCATCATCTTTTTTTCTGAGAGCAGTCAAAACTTAGCCAAGGTCAGGCCCAGGGCACAGCAGCTCCCCCCAGCATGGGCAGCAGCCACTTCCCACAGCATACTGGGGATCATGGGGCTGGGGGTGAAGTCCCTGCACTCTGCTTAGAGACAGAAAAGGAGCAGCTTGAGAGCAGCATGGCTGGAAAGCCCAGCAGCAGAGCAGTGTGGGGATGCTCCCCCAAAGGGGGCAGGGAAGCACCTTCCCAGCTTCCTCCTGCCGAGATGCCACCAGCAGCTCCAGACCTTGAGACGTGGCACCTGGAGCAATGGGTGCATTGTGTTTCGGCCAAGAGTCCCACAAAACCTCCAGGGAAGGTCAAGGAGGGGGAGTGGGGTGATGGGCACTAGATGAAGGTGGAGTCTAGCTGGCTCGTTTCGTGGTTATTGCAGGCACGAGCCTCAAAGAGCTGCTTGATGAGGGCAGATTTCTCCTGCTCCAACTGGGTGATGCGTTCACTCTTGTCAGTCACCTCCTGTATGGGACAGAAGAGAAAACCACTGCTCAGAGAAGGGAAATGACAATGATAAAGACTGGGAGTGGTGGCTGACACACCAGAGGGCTGTGCTGTCATCCAGCATGACCTGGACAGGCTGGAGAGCTGGGCAGAGAGAAACTGCAAGAGGTTCAACAAGGGCAAGTGTTGAACTGCACCCAGGAATGACCCCAGGCACCAGTACAGATGAGTACTGGCAGAGGCATCATGGGTGTCCCTTCCTGAGCAGCCCAGCTCAACCACCACAGGTCTGCACCCTGTATTTGTCACAATCTTTTCCCTCTGCTGGGGATGCCCCATCCCTGCCCACACACCTTCACCCAGCAAATAGCTGGACAGAGTTGTGTGATGGGAGGATCTCGAGGTGCAGCCCACATGCCCTTCTCTGGGATGACCAAGGTTTACCAAGCTGAAGGAATTTTCCCCACTGCCTTGTATTCCTTCTCCAGTCCCATCCCACCTCCCTGTTGGGCATCTCCTTCCTCCATTACCTTGGTGAGAAGTCGGTTTTGCTCCTTCAGCATGTTGATGGCTTGCTGGGAGCTTGCTGAGGCTGGGGATGCCCCGGGGACCAGCCTGTTCAGAGCTGAGGAGGAGGTTGCTGGCTGCAGGGCAGATGAAGGGGATGGATGAGCTATTGAGCCTCCTTCCCACTGGCCCTCCCCAGTGTTTCCCAAGGCCAGACCATGTTTCTGTGGCACACAGGTTACTGAGAAAGGATTAAAATGCCAGCATAGGCCATGGCAAAGGGTCCCAGCAAGGCAGGCAGAGGTGGGAAGCACTCCTGCCAGCATGCTCCTGCCCCAAGCACAGTGGGATTGCCAGCTCTGAGAGGGCTGACTCAGCACCTCAGCAGATGTTTTCTTTATTCCCTTTACTCTTTTAGTTCCCCAGATGCCTCGAGCATTTTCCAGTCCAGTTGTGCTCTCTTCTTGACCCTCCCTCATCTTCCATCTTGCCCATGGAGCCAAGTTACCTCCCCAGTGTCAGCCCAGCCACCAGCACAAGAGGGGCAGGATGAGTTCTGAGCTCACACAACCAACCACAAGCTGCTGATCTGCTGCTCTCACCTTGCTGCTGGTGGAAAGGAGGTCACTCAGGCAGCGGTTCACCTCCTGCAGTTTGGGGACCAGGCGCCCCAGGTGGCTCTGGCCACTCTCAGGGAGAAATTCCTGGGGGGACAGGGAGAAAGAAGAGACTGGGGGTTACCAGAGGCTGGCTCCAGGTCCAGCCAAGTCTCAGCCCAGTTCTCCAGACCCCCAGAGCAGCCTCAGACCCACCCAAACAGACCAGCATTCCAAGAACAAGCCCGACTCACAGCACTGGTTTTGTTCTTCCCCAGGAGCCTCTGGCATTCCTGCATGAACTGGATGTGCTGGTGGTACCACTCCCGAGCACGCTCTATCAGCTCCAGACCCTGCAGCAGGAAATCCTTCTCCTGTTCCAGATCCTTCATGTGCTTCAGCTGCAGGACAGAGGGTGCAGAGATGTCACCTGCTCCACACCAAAGCCTTGTCAAGCCCCAGAATTTGGTTTCTTGCAGAAAGAGCAGAGAAACATGGATACGGGCAGGGATCATGGCCTCTCTCTCCCCATGAAATGATGCAAAGGAACAGGGATGATGGATGCTGCCAGATGCTGCTCTGGAGGAAGAGTCCTCTGGTTTGATGGAACAACATAAGCAGGCAAAGGACAGTGAGGCCACCTCCACCCTTTGCCAGGGAAGGTGGGACCTTCACCTCTCCAAAACAGCAACTCCCATCCACCAAACCCCTGAGAAGCAGAGACCCCATCCCCAGATGCTCACATCTGTATTTGTGCCAGCACCTCTCAGCAGAGACCCCGTCAGCCCCAGAGCATCTCAACCCCTCACACAGCTGCAAGCCCAGCAAAGCAGGTGTGCTCAGTGTCCCCTTCTCCAGGACAGGCATCAGAGCACACCATGGCCCCCCAAAGCCAGCACCAGGCTGAAAGGATGCTGCCCACACCACAGGTCAGCCCTGGGCTCAGGGTGACACCAGGGTGTGAGGAGTGGAAGTGCAGAGGTGACAGTTGCCTCAGCAGCAGCTCAGACGCTGGCTCAAGCTTATCCCACAAATAGTCATGCTGCAGGCTGGGTTCTGGCTCTCTTCCCAGGAAAATTTAGCTTGAGCTTGTGAGGAACATGCTCAGGCAGCTCCTCCATCCTGCTGGGGTGCAGTGCAGTCCCTTCATCCAGGCAATCTGATCCAACTTCTCCACTCAGGGACAAAGAGAGAGCAGATGATCCCTCCATCCTGGGCTGCCCAACTAAATTCAATGCTAATTTTTCTGCCTTACTGGAAAGAAGTCTCTTGGGAGCCAGGAGGATCAGCATGCTTGAACCCTGACCCCTACAGAGAACATCTGGCAGGGACACAGTCCAGAACCACCACTCACCAGCACAGTTCCTGACCTTTGCTGGAGTTCTTGAAAGGCCCAAAGACCCTGTTCCTACACCCAAACATCTGTCTTTCCCTGCCCAAGTTTCTCCCATGGGAATGCACCCGTGCAATCAAGCACTGGCTCTGGGGGACATCCCAGTCTAAGGACAGGCAGGGGAACCCCAACCTCCTCCCTGTCTGGCACAGTTTGGGACAGAAAGCACCTTGGAAGCAATGTCAGGACCTCTGTGTACATCAACAGAGTTTTGTATCCAAAATCACAGGATCTGCCTTACACTCCACAGCTCACACAGCACAGAGGGGACCCCAGACAGAACCAGTGTCAGTGGTGAGGGACCCATGGAATCCACCTTCCTCCAGGGACCACCAGCCCCTTCTCTGGAGTCTACGACAGGGCTGTCCTCTTACCATGCTGAAGTCCACCCCGTTGGTGATGGTGTGTCTGCGGTGTTCAGCACGTCCCCTCTGATGCCTCCGAGTGTCCCCAGTCCACACATGGCTGCCATCCTCCTGGGACTGCCCAGCAGCCTTCGGATCACCACCTGTATCAGAAAAAAGCATCAGGCCACCAGCCAATGGCAAGAAAAACCTGCCCACAGCCATAATTCTGTGGGATTATCTGCAGGGTGGTCTTGCAAACAGACATGGCAAGGAGGAGCTGAGCAAGGCACTGGCCCGAGGATCTGCTCACATCTCTGTATGAGCAGGACAGGTTCAGCAGTGGGTTACTTGGCTCTGCCAGGCTGGCAACAGACCTTGCTGCTCATCTTCTGCAAAAGTAGGTAGCTTCCAGGCAATGCTGTTTTAGTACCAGCACAGGCAATTAAACCATTAGTGATATTTCCTGCCCTCATCCTGTCCTCATGGGACCCCTGGCTCCTGCTCAGCTGGCATCAGCTCCACAAGGGACCTGACTCCTCCCTGAAGGCAGCTCCTGCTTGGTGATAGGCCTGGCCATGCAGATGTCCCCTCATGCCCCCATGCCTGTGGTTTAACCATAGAGTAAATCAGGCTGTAGGTTGTCCAAAACGTTATTAAAATCCCCACATCCTTTCTTGCAAAGGACCAATCTACTACAAACACAGGACACTGGTGCAGATCCACCCATAACCTAGTTTTGCGGATTAAGTTCACACTGGCGGGTTTCAGGCTGGATCAGACACCTCCTCCTTGCACTGTCTGTGTGATGGAGAAGGGGGACAGTCAGTACAAACCCCAGTGAATGTGCCAGAAACACAGCCCTGCAGCCATGGCCACACCAGCCTACATCCCTGTCCCTGGCCAGGAGCCACGGTGCTGGGGCAGCCAAGGTGCAGCCCACTCCTGCCCTGGCAGCCAGTGGGAGGTTCCCCCCTTCTTGCCCCAGCCCCTGGCCCAGTCCCCATGTCCTGGTTTGGGCCAGAATAAAGGTGATTTTCTGGTTTGTACTTTTGCTGTCAGCTAAGTTTCTTGTAAGTAGTTGAACTTGCTGTTGACACCCAAGTTGAAACAAGAAGACCCCCTTGAAACAAGTGACCCTGCAGAGAGGATGCATGTGCAGAGAGCTCGGGCTGCCCTCATTCCTTTTAGTTAAAAGCTGAAATATCTCCAGATCCTGGTGAGAAAAATTGGAGTAGAAGAGTCTTTTGGAAATCAGGTAGTCCAGCCTCCTGCTCAAGGCAAAATTAACTGTGAAGACAGACAATGCTGTTCGGGATCTTATCAAGTTTTGAAAGCTTCTGAGGATGGAAATTCCATAGACATTACCAGCAGATCCCCCACAACCTTTCATGCAGTCTCTCTTGCAGCTCACCCTGCTCTCAGAACACAGCTTCTTCAGAAGCACTTCTATCCATCTGCTGATGGAGGTTAGCAGGTGAAAAGGGGACAGAATCACTGTCCCACTGGCTTGCTGCAACCCCTGGATGTACCAGGAGAATCCCCTGGCCCCAAGCTCTGACACGTTGTTATGATCTGCATCCAAATCACACCTCATGCACGCAGACACTCCCTGGTACAGAAAGCAAAGCTCGGGTGGCATCCTGTGAGCCTCTCCTTCCCCCAAAACAAACAGGGAGAGAATTTGCTCAGACTCTTCCCAGTTGATGAGCACGGATACCCCATCTCACTGCACTTGGTTGGGTTCTTACCAAAGCTGCCTCATGGAGCTGGAGAATTAAAGCAGCTTCAAGGCCCCAGTGATAGAATCTTAAGAGAGACAGGGCTGCCTGGAGTCACAGACAGTTCTCAGCACCCAGCACATCCCTGCACAGCACCAAAGGGACATGTTCTGCCACAGCAGTGCCCCACTCCCTCTCAGCCAGCTGAGAACATGGACAAGTTCAACCACAGCCTGGGAAGCCCTCTGTGGTGGGAAGGGGCACTGAGCAGCTACGCAGGACCTGGAGCTAAAAGAGATAAAGTAACTCTGAGTTATAAAGTTCTCTCAGCTGCTGAATCAACCTGAAATTCAGGCCTGCTGGCAGAACACTGCCCTGGGCTGTGGAGAGCTGGTGGCAAGGGCTGAGGCAGTAACCCTGCCCACAGGCTCAGGATCCCAGTGTAACATCAGCCTGGAATGGAAAAATGCTCATTAACTCAAAAGGTCCTGTAGTCATCTGCTCACTCCTTTTCCAGGACAGAGCTTTAAATTTGCTGTTTATTTTCCCAGCAGGATTTTTTTCAGGTTTTTCCAGATTTACATTCTTGATGACAGCTTGCTTAAGAATATTTTCTTAGATGAAGCTCCAGTCATTAGTCTGGAGGCAAAATGGAAAGCAGAGAACCTCCACCACAGTTAAAGTTACTTCTCCACCCAACAGAAAGGACAGGGAGGGAGCGGGTAGGAAGGGAAGGCAAACCAGCCCAGACAGCTTTCCCAGGGTAAGGGAAGTACTCATGCTCAAGTATTGCACTAACAAACACCAGCTCCTCACATAGATCTTTGTGTCTGTAGATCTCAAAGTGCTCAAAAATGTAGATAAGGAATTATTACTTCCATAAGATAAGCCCAGGAGCCTGGTTTCCTTATACTGACCAGTTACAAATCAAGGTGCCAGTAGAACAGTCTCCCCCTTGCCAGGGTCAGCGTGTCACCCAGAGGTGGAGGACCCTGACAGAGCTGGCACAGGTCTGCCAAGGTCCCAAGGAAGGGGCAGAGTCCCCAAGGACCTACAGGTAGAGCTGAACCCTGGCCTGGCCACCCAGACAGCACCTGGGGACAGCAAAAGCCATCTCCCTGATGCTGCTTTACCATTTAATTTTCGCTTAATTATTTATTATTGTAAACAGTGCTGCAGAATTATCCAAACAAAAACCTGGATCAGGTTTTGCTAATTTTTTTTTCATCCCAAAGGTGGATGAAATCGTAAGCTGATCCTTCCCAAGGGCATGGAGCCCACAACCACCATACGGCTGCCGGAGACCCCAGGGCTCAGCGACCCTCCAGGACTGACCCGGCCCCGAGGAAGGTCACCTGCGGACTCCTCGCCAGGGGACAGCCATGGACACGCTACAACCAAGCCCTTATTTCTTCTTGTCACCGCTATCACCGAGCAGCCCAGCGCAGAGGGAGCCGAGGGGAAGCACAAGCCCCGAGGGGAGCAGGACGCTCGCCCTTCCGCTGGACCCCCAGCTCGGAACAAATCCCACCTGAGCCCGAACTAAACCCAGCAGCGACTTCAGCGGAGTTTTCCACCTGGCCTGCGGGAAGAGCTCGCTGCTGCCCCAGGGAGGCAGAAAGACCGGAGCGAGCCCTGCGCTCCCAGCCCGCCCGTCTCACCGCCAGCGCTCGGCAACGAGGCTGCCCGCCCGCCCGGGGACGTGTGTACCCCCGGTCCCCCCGTCNCCGCTCTCGGCCGGGGGTTCGGTGGCGGGCAGGGCAGCGCGCAGCCCCAGCACGAACCGCTCGAAGGTGAGGTACCCGCTGGCCGGGGCCGCCCGCCGCAGCCCCTCCATCACCCCGGCGGGCAGCTCCCGGGCTTCCGCTCCCCGCCAACGGGACTCGATCTCCCGCAGGTGCACATAACCCCGCCGACGGTCATCCAGGATATCGAAAAGCGTCCGCAGGCTCTGCAGGAAGGCCCGGGGCAAACCCTCGGTACCGGCGGGCACTGACCGCTCGCCGCGCTCGGGAGCCATCACCGGCCACTGCTCCGGAGCGTTACCGGCCGCTCCCGCCCCCGTGCGCCCATTGGCTGGTGACCGAAGTTCCTGCGCTCCTATTGGTTAGGCGAGGCCGGTGGCGCTTCCCATTGGCTGAGGGGCAGGACGGCGGTTTGAGTTCCCCGCGGCGCCCGCCCCGCTCCGGGCTGGGGACAGCGCTGGGTCCCGACCCCTTCTGCGGAGCCCAGACCCCCGAAACTCACCGGTTGAGTGCGGGACGGCCCCAGGGAGGTGTCTCCTTCTCCATTCCTTCAACAACCAAGCCCCTGCACCCCCGGTAACGGCTCGGTGTAACCCCCCCCTCCAGCCCCGCACTGGCCGGGATCACCCCGCCCCAAATCCTCATTTCTTACCCCGCAACTCTTCACCCGCTGCTCCCGCAGCTACAAATCTCCTTCTGTACCGGCAGAACTTGGGGTGCCAACTGCCGGGGCCCAAAAGCTGTTGGTGCTTCTACCAGCGGTGAGAAACGGCTTCTACCGAGGGACAAACAATGGGACAGGAGGAACGGCCTCAAATTGTGCCAGGGGAGGTTTAGCTTGGAGATTGGGAACAATTCCTTCTTGGAAAGGCTTGTCAACCCTGACCCACGCTGCCCAGGGCAGGGCTGGAGTCCTCATCCCTGTAGATGTAGTGTTGAGGGACATGGGTCAGTGGTGGCCTTGGCAGTGCTGGGGCAACAGTTGGATCTGACGATCCAGACAAATTGTTCCATGCTTTTTGCACCTTAGAAACACCATCTCCTTGTAGAAAGGAAAGCCACTCTCTTTCTAATCCATGGACACCTTCCACAGCCTCTGGGGACCCTCACTAGGCTTTGCTGTACCAAGGGACTGCTCTGCTTGCTCTCCTCTGTGCTATGACCCGGCTGTTCCCAGCCTGCTTTCCTCTAAGCATTTATTTTCATAAGTTTCCTGGACCTGTCCTACCTGTTTTGAGATCTCTGCTTGGCTTATCCATGTTTGACTGAACAGGTTAACACCTGTGTGGGATACAGAGAGAAGGAACTGGTGCATCATCCCTTCCCTGCTTGCTCCAGGAACAAGGCAGTGCATGTGACACTGCTCAGCTCTGATACAATCAGCACATCAGCCTGTTTTGCTCAGCAAAGGCTAAATCTGCAGGAAAATGAGGTTTTCCTTGGGTTCTTGCCACATCTCTGGGCTTGCTGGAACAGCCAGGAATATTAGGGGGAATTCAAAACAATCTTAGTGTCTTTTGTCTGATTTCCCTGCCTAGCCGGTCTATCCCACCAGGAAAGCAACCAGAGGTACAAGAAACAATTCCTGGCACTGACTGTGTCCGGAGGTTCAGCTGAAATACTCCTGCTCCTCCATGTGGAGCTTTCTGCTCTGGTACCAGGGAGCTGGGATCCAGCTGCCCAGTGCAGCTCTGGTCTGACTGCATGTACCACACCAAAGAGCCCTCAGGATGCCACCATCAGACAGGGCCATGTCCTTGTCCTCCCTATCGTTGGGGGAATGAGGCTAGGGAGCTTTGGAAAATTCCTGGAAAAGGTCTTCTAGGGGCTTGTTTTGGTTTGGTTTGTTTTCTCCCACCCAATCTTGGGGCCAGCCCAAGCTCTTCTGGTTGATGGAGCAATCAGTCTCTGGGATTTTAAATACAAAGAGTGTAGTTATTCAGTTCTCTTTCCTCCAAGCTGCTGTGAAGCATCATTTCCCCCATAGCCCAACCCCCCCCCACTGCTGGTCTGCTGGGACACACTCAGCTCCTGTGTGGTGGCACCCAAGGTGCCAGTGATCCTCTATGGGGAGGACATTGGACAGAGCCGGGGACACCTTCCTACATGACACTGACAGGAGCTGAGGAGGTGTAGGGAATAATTTCTGGGGATTTAGCAAAAGTGTCAACCCAGAAATGCATCTGTCCCCAGGAAACCTCTGGGCAGGGGCTAAAAATGGTGAGGGGAATGTGGTCAGGGAGATGCAGCACATCTTCCCATGGGGAAGGCTTTCTTGTTTGATCTCCCCAGCTCTGAGATGCCATCATGTTTTCCATCTTGCTACTTCTGGAGCCTCTCAAGGATATACTCTGTTTGCTTTGGAGGGGGTCAGAAGTTTCTCACAACGTTACTTTTCTTTCCTCCAGACTGTTTTTTCCCTCAGAGGGCTGGCAGTCAGGATCAGGATGTCTGGTGGCTGCCTGGTGGCTCGGGGGCTATCACGAGGGCTGGGAGAAGAGCAGCGGGTGGGAAGCTAAAATAAACTGTCCAGGGAGGTGGGTGTTTTGTTTCCTCACTCTGCCACCTGCTTGGGTCCACAAAGCAGGAATCTCTGTGGGCAGGAAATGGCAATGATGTGTCCAGTGTCACCCCCCACCCCTCCAGCTGATGGGTTCAGCAGCAAGATGGGTTTTAATATAGGGAATAGTTTGGGGCTTAAATGGAGGGGTGATAGATGCTGTAAGGCATCCCATTAGATTCTAGTGGTTGCTCTGCCCTACTACAAACTCTGCATTGCTGCCAACGAAAGCAGCCACAGCAGAGGTGGCTGAGGGCAGCGTGTGGTAGCAGTCATGCCCCAGCCGTGAGCTGCCCAGGTTCTCCCCTTGTTCAGGAAATTACTGCAATACTTTATTTCTCCAGGGAACATATTAGTGGATTCTTACCTATGGAAGCCTGAAGCAGGACAATAAAAATTAGGAGCTCTGCCTCTCTCCTGGTAGAATCTCTGACCACAGTGGAGCAGTGTTTGCTGTCTGTCTCATTTCAGGGTGCTGGAGCTTTATAATGCTGAATTTCCTGTTCCGCCTGCATGTTTGTGTTTTATTTGGCCTAAGTCTTACCTCCTTCCTGCTTTCTCAGTTTTTCCTGCCGAAAATATCTGCTCCAACCTGCCACTGGTTTTATTGCTTCGCAGAAGAAAATTTCTACCCCCATGGGTGTGATGGGTTGTAGAACCAGGCCATGGAGCTCTGTGCAACAGGACCAACCTGTTCTGGCAGATGGCTGGATTTGAGGGGTGGGAGCACCTTCACCAGCCACAGCAGAATTCACTGTGGCTCTTCTCTGAGAGCTGAGAACCCATGGCTTTGAGATCCCACTGCTATGAGATCCCAGAGCTACAAGATCCCATGGCTACATCTTGAGGTTCCTTCAAGGAGAGGCTGCAGGGGCTGCACAAGTTCTGCAGAAAAGGGCAGGGCTGGATTTATCATCTGGATCTGACAGAGCCTTTTCTGGTGAATAGGGTTGACAGTTATTCGGGCACCATGTGTGGAAGGACCTGCACCCCCTCACGCACAGGGCAGGCTGGGAATGCAGCCACGGCAGGAAGAGGCAGTGTATGAACAGGCACAGAGGAGGTTTTTGAAACCCAGGCCTCTGTCCCAGAGGGAGCTGTGTTGAGTCACATCAAATAGGGAACAGAGAGTGAAACAGAAGCTTTGAAATCTGTAATGGATTCTTCCTGACCCGATCATCACATCTGGATGGGGTCCAGCTCCCTCAACCCTGGTCATATGCCAAGAGGTGGCTGTGTCTGAGCCTTCTCCTTCTCATCTCCTTCTGCCTAGCAGGATGCCACAGGGACAGGCCAGTGGCTGGGACAGGGAGTCAGTGCCAGGCTGCCTGGTGGAAAGAGGGGACAGAATATATTGGGGATTTGAGGGCAGTAGTGTAGGACATGGCACTGTCCCCACTCTGTGACACCAGCATGGACCGCAGTGGAGATCACCTTGTAATGTGCCTTCTGGCACCAGCTGACTGCCCCAGCTTTAGTATTTGGGTTTTTACATCGAGTCACATCACGGCTGTTGGTGCTGCATCTCCAATGGGGACCTGGACCTGTGAGCCAGGGTCCTCACCCAGCACCTGGCACTGCAGACCCTTCCCACCCTCAGGCAGATCAACTCCTGCCCAACATCGTGTCCTCATGAAGGTGTTCTTGGTCCCCTCGTCCAGATTAATTGATAAAGATAATAAATACAACTGCTCCCAGCATGAAGCCCTGGGGATCACCGCTGGTGACCGGCCACCAGCTGGGTTTATCCCCTTTCACCACAGCTCTCGGGGGTCCATCAGTGTTTCACCCTCTGAGGTGTACATGGGTCCAGGCCACGGACACACAGTTTTTCCCGCAGAACGCTGTGGGAATCGGTGTCGAGAGTGTTCCCCAGCTCAAGAAGCCACCATCCAACGCCTTTCCCGCACGGCTCCGCCTTTTCCAGCTCCGTCCCGCTCGGTCGTCCCCGCCCCTCCNGCAGGGAGCGGGTCCTGCGGCGGGGCCCCTGGGGGTCCGGCAGACTGTGCGGTGTCCCCGCATTTTGGAGGATCCGGGATTATGGCTGTGCCGCCGGTCGCAGAGGATGGGCAGCCAGGTGCCTGGTACCCGGCAGGGGCTATGGAGGCATTTTGGGGCTGAAACATTGAATTTTCACTCTCAGCTGTTAAATACAGTGGCTGAGGATGGGCAGCTCGTGGTCGGCAGGACACGGGGTGACGCCGGGGTGACAGCGTCCCTCGCAGGTGCAGGTGAATTCCCTGGAGGGGGTGGCAGCAGAGGGTTTGTATCGCTGCTGGAGTCGGGTCCTGGGTCGGGTGATCTCCCAGAGCACTTCAGGATGCGAAGGCGGTTTCGGGATGTCCTGGGGGCTGGCCTGGAGCCAGGAGGCTCCTGTGGCACAGGAGGAGATGGGATCTGGGAACAGATGGGTCGTATAGAGGAATCTGAGAAAAGCCCAGCATACGTGTCTTTTGCAGGATGGTGGCTTTCCCTGGTTATCCTGTCTAAAGAGTGGGGGTGATGGGGAAGGTGGTGGCTGGATACGGGGGGCTGTGCTCCCCTGTTGTGTTGGAGTAAAGAAATTTGGCAGAAAATATTCCCCCTTGCAATGCTCAGATTCTGAGTGACAGCCAGTTCTCCTTTAGTAGGCCAGAAAACAAGGGTCCAGATGCACTTCTGATATCACACTACCACGGACACACGCTGGAATTTGGTCACACTAAATGAGTTTTCTTACCACAAGATTACTGAATAGTGTGATTTATTAAAGCAACAGTGTACAAGTTCTTTTGGATTGCCAGTGATAGGTCTGCAAAAAGAAGCATGTGCAAAATAATGAGGCTGTGAGTACTCTGCAGAGATTTTCAGCAGGGGGTGGGGTGGGGGGACCTGTCCAGAAACCACAGATGTAGAAATTAAGAGTATAAAAGAGACTCTACAGAGGCAAAGGGAAATGGGATACCCAAATGCATTCCAGCAGGGGGAAGAGAGGCAAAGCCTGTTGTCTGGTCCCAGAGGTCAGGGGTGTGCTTTCCTGCCATGGTATCTTCCTTAGCATCCATCCCCCCACTAACTATTTTTATACTGTTTTACCTGACAGATGGAGCTTGAGTGACTCTAATCAAGCATATCTTTATTGTGACTGGTGCAAAGTTCCCTCACTTCATGTTTAAAGGTATAGGCTACAAAAAATGAAGTGCACAGCCTCTGTGAAGGGTGCTTGCACCTTGGAGGTGGGTAACTTTAGGGATGGAGGTGTGGCTTTTATATTAAAGTGAGATTATAATGAGTAAAAATACACTCTGGGAACAGCATTTGTCAAAGGGTGTCAGGCTATTGGCCCAGGGTATCAGAAGTGTGGTTAGTCAGTATTGTTGCCACGGGGTGTAGCTTCAGCATCTTCACTTCAATCCACTCCACTTGCCATGGAGTTTCTCTTGGATTTAGCACACCAAGTACCCATGATAGGGCTGTATCTATGGGAGTCATTGTCCACTGGCCACATTCCACCATCTCCAAATGCTGTGCCTTTACTTAAAGAGCACAAATGCAGTATGGGTCAATTCTAGCAATTATTCCACACTGTCTGCACAGCACGTGTCTCAGATGCACATCATGCATTTTTTCTTGGTGTATGCTCTGTTCCATTTAATTACACAAGTTCAGATATGTCTCCCTTCTTTATAAAAGAACAGCACTGTGAAAAAATAATCATGATGAAAAAAAGGAAGCCAGAAAGAACCAGCTGTGGTCAGAGAGACACTTGCCTAAATTGTCGTGTCTGCACAGCCTTCACCTCAACTTGCTGCCAAAGAGGTTTTACTCCCTCCTTGTGGGCAGGGGAGTAAAAATTTCCAAACAACAGCAAAGATGGAAGTGGCAGGGTCACAGGGCAGAAGGGCTTTTCTGCTGTGTCAGACAGTGCTGACAGGCTGAGTGGTGATGGAGAGAGAAGAAGGAAGCTCTGGTGACCCAGGGGCCACGTGTGCTTGGTCCAGCCAGGGTTTCCACCAGCTGTGCTCACATCTCCAGCCGGGCAGAGGAGGGTGACAGTGACCAACTGGTACCACGGTGGAGCCCAGATGTGGTGTTTGGCAGGGGCCCAGCTCGGATGGTGGTCACTGCCTCTTGCAGGTGTTGTGAGGAGGATGGGAACCAGTGAACGGGTCAGGGCCGTGCAGTTAAATTAATGGTTTTAACCAAACTGGGTCCTTCATCTTCCGCCCTGCCTGGCCAGTGAGGAGCAGATGTATGAGCCTTATGCTGCCATCTGTAGCAGGGAATAGAAAGCAAATGGATGCGGGGTGGCCTGGCCTCACACACTGGCATCAGTGCTTGCAGGAGTCCAGAGGGTTCAGTGTGTCTGGAACCACCACACAGCTCACTTGGCTCTGAAATCCCCGAGCACCATGGCCCTGGGGGCAGGCAGCGTCTCTGACCTTCTACCAGGAGAGGGGGATGCGGTGCTTCTGTTTCCCTTTGGCATTGGAGTGGCAGCTTCTGCCTGTTGCCTGAGCACTGCAGAAAGGCTCAGGAGACAGGCAGGGGGTGTTGAATGCTGGTGTGATTCTTATGTTCCCTTGGGCTTCTTTCTCATGTCTAGGCTTGCAGCAGATCTCACAGAACAAGGTGGCAGTGCTGCTCCTGGCTGGAGGACAAGGAACTCGCCTGGGAGTGAACTACCCCAAGGGCATGTACAACGTGGGGCTGCCCAGTGGCAAGACCTTGTATCAGATCCAAGCAGAAAGAATCCGCAAAGTGGAGCAGCTTGCTGGCCAGAGACACCTCTGCAAGTGTACCATCCCCTGGTAGGTGACCTGGATCCGTAGACCCAGTGTGGAGGGCTCTTGGCATTGCAGTCTTGCCTGCATTGTCTTCTAGAGGCACTTTGTTGAGTGCTGGACAGAGACTGAGGGAAGGAAGAGCCTTTTGTCAGCAGGATTTGCAGTGGCAGCTGGAGGAGGGTGTGCAGGGTTGGGAAGAGGCAGGTTGCTGTCTGCAGACCTGAGGGACTGACCACTACCCTCAAAGCTGCACCATGCTGTCTTTTCAAACAGAGCATCTCACAACACTATAAACAGCACTTTTCAGAGCCTGTTTCAGATGTTTTGCAAGAGATTTGATCTGTGCTGTTCTTCCTTGGGTTCCTAAATGGAGGGAGAAATGCCTTAGAGCTCACCTCTCCAGAACTTTTTCCTCCCCTCGCCTGAAGTTTCTGCTGCAGCAAAAAACCTTTCCCTCACAGTGGGAAATGCTTGTCATGCTCCATTTTCAGGCCATCTCCTGCTGAGGTTGTTTACAGCTGGCTGCTTCTGGTTTTCAAAACCTCCAGGCTTCAAAAGAGATTGGCTCTGTGTGAGGTTTGAATTTAAATTCCCTATAGAATGTGGTGGGTGGGAGAGAGGAAGGCACTCCAGAATGCTTCTGGGAGTTTTCTGCTTAGTGTTCCTCATTAGACTACAGATACCTTCATGAAATCACTCTCTGGGCTGAGCCAGGGTCTTGTCTGAGGCCTTCAGGGTAGCACATCATTTCACAGATTAGAGATCAAATGTGGGTTTTTTGCCCTGTTTTTCTTTCTGAAACCGTGGTACATGACCTGAATTGCAAATGTACCATCCCTGGTGCTGCTGAAAGCCAGGATGGTTTGTTTGCAGGGTGCAACATCTGCTGGTAACTTTTACAGTATAACATGAAGATGGCTCTTAGCCATTGCTGAAGAAGGAAGATAGTGGAGGGAGAGACAACAGAAAGCGGGTGGGGGGCTGAAAAGGAGAGGAGGAAATAGAGAATCTTAAAAGAAAAACAAGTGCAGCTAACATGGGAGAATGCTGCAGTTCAGCTTGGCACCAAAGAGGCACTGGTAGACTGGGCTGCTGGGGAGTCACAGCTCATTCCCAGCACCTTGTGTTGTTCAGTGCTTCTTTAGACACTTAACATCAGTTTGAACCTAGAGTGAATGAGGCCATTGTATTGTCCTTTTCCTTGTTTTCCAGCTTCTCCAGATATCCAGGAGTTGTTCACATTTAGGGAACAGCTCTTGTGTCCTGAGCTGGGTGGGTAGGGCCATGCACAAGACCCTGTGCCTCCTTCCTGTTGGATGAGTTCTGGAAGGGAGCTCTCCTGCTTGATGGCACAGTGCAGGATTCCATAGTGTCTCATTTAACACTCTTGATTTTCCTCCCTTTTACATTCCATTTGTAGTTTTGTCATTTGCTTATGCTTTCCTTGCTTGCTGCTCAGCACCCATTCCTACCCAGGTACATCATGACAAGTGAGTTCACTCTGGGGCCAACAGAGGAGTTCTTTGTACAACATGACTACTTCAACCTGGAGAGATCCAACGTGGTCATGTTTGAACAGAGGATGCTGCCTGCTGTCACCTTTGATGGGAAGGCCATCTTGGAGGAGAGAGGGAAAATTGCTATGGCACCAGGTACTCTGCTGTTTACCCTTACAGTAATGTAATTAATACATGTTGGTAATTATCACCAGCCATCAGCCAGCCTTGGCACATGGAGCAGTGTCTGGAGGTCAGTGTTAATGCTTCTGATCAGTGTGGGATGGTAATCAAGAGTGTAGCAATCTCTGTTTAGTTCTTACTGGGGACTGGTCCACAGTGCATGCTTTTTAGCAAATCCTGGGAGTACTGACAGAGTAAGGAGGGGTGCAGCTGGAGGGCAGGAAGGCATTGGCAAGGATGTGCTCAAGGTCCCTGGGATGCTGCCTTACTGTCAGAAGCCAGGCTCCAGGTCAAGGCTGTTAGCTGAAATGGATAAAAAAGCAGCAAGAAGATTAACTCTCTACCAAATGATTGCAGTGTCTCACCTAGTAAAGTTCTTCTCCTAGCCTGGGTATGGTAAGAGACTCGGTGAAGGCAGTTTGGTCAGTGCCATGTTGCAGTCATGCATTTTTGTGGCTGCAGGGTTTTTTTTCTGCACTGACAGGGGTGTCAAAGGAGGAACTGTGACAGGGTGCTCTGTGATGAACAAACGATCAGGTGTCTTTTGTGCAGTTGCAGTTCAGGTCTTAAAAATGGTATTGGGAAGTTGTGGTGAGGATGTGAACAAAGACTAAGGTTTATTTTAGTCTTTTTCTCCAGGCTTTTTAAATATGCTTTTGCTCTGCACTAGAAGAGGAGAAATATAACAGGCTTTTTTCACCCTCTGGGGTGTTTTCACCCTGAGGATCTTGCAAGGCTTCATAACATGTTATAGCTCTTCTCTGGGAGCTGATCCCCACCATCCCACTCTGCAGGTGAGGGAGCTGGGGTGTGGAGGGGAACAGGCTTGCCTGAACTGGGTGGCAAGAACTGGAAATAAAATCTGGTAGTGCTGACTCTTGGCTAGAAAGCATTCCCAGCTGTGCTGTTAAGGAAGTTTGTTCAGGACTTCCAGCTATTGCAAAAACCCTCAGGGTAACTAGTTAACCAGGGCTTTCTCTTTTCTCTTGGGTATAGATGGCAACGGTGGCTTGTACCGAGCCTTGGTGGATAATAAGATCTTGGATGACATGAAGCGGCGTGGAATCCAGTATGTCCATGTCTACTGTGTGGACAATATCCTTGTGAAAATGGCAGATCCAGTCTTCATAGGTTTCTGTGTTTCCAGAGGGGCAGATTGTGGTGCAAAGGTGAGGCAGTGCTAATGCTGGGCCATTTTCTCACTGGGAGTTAGGCTCTAGCTGCTGGACGCTGCTGGCTGGGTGAGCTTAGGTGAAGCAGGGTGTTCAGAGCTCTGTGTGGCAGCTGCTTGCTCTGAGGAGGTTTAGAGGAATCACTTGCTTCCTGCTTTGCACTTGGGATCCCTACCTATGGGTGTCCTCCCCTCTTCCCAAAGTCCTCTGGAAAATAATCTTCACTTTGTGCAGGGACTGTAGCTGCACAGGAAGCCATGGACTGGAACTGCTTCCCCTTTCTGCCCTGCCCTTTCTACAAAGGCACATGGGGTATCTAGAAGCTGTATTGGGATGGGTTGTGTTTTGTAATAGCACCTGTAAGTCTAATGGAGGCATTCCTTATGCCCCACTATGGGAGATGGGGACAGACAAACCAGCCTGGATTTGTCACCCTGAAGCAGCAGGTGCCTGAGGAGGAGTTTGTATTGATTTCATCAGTAACACTGTTCATGCAAATAGGGAGCTGAAGGTTAATATCTGCAAACATTTTCCATTTACTGACATGTCCCTTGATAAGAGAAGTGCCCCACAGTATGCTGATTTCTTTTAACTGGTTTGTCTTTTGAGTAACAATTAAGTGGTTGAGTACTGAGTTTTGGACCCACTTGTTGGGCAAAATTTGCCTCTAGGCTACTTGGTGCAGTTGACACTTCCCTGCCTGTTGCTCCCGTGGTGCTGGGGGATCCACGTGCAGCAGTCCTGTAGGATGGTTTGTGCGTGGAAATTGGAATAGTGCTGTTTTTTTCTTCCTCCTGGTCATAGCCCTTTGTCCTGTGGCTACAGGTGGTGGAGAAGGCCTATCCCACGGAGCCAGTTGGGGTGGTGTGCTGCGTGGATGGCCTCTACCAGGTGGTGGAATACAGTGAGATCAGCCTGGAGACCGCGCAGCAGCGAAGCCCCAACGGGGGACTGCTGTACAGCACTGGCAATATCTGCAACCATTTCTTCACAGTGGACTTCCTGGAGATGGTGGCCCAGTAAGTCCCAGTAGACCTGTCAGGCAGCTGTGCAGCCCAGAAATGCCTCCAAGAGTGGGTGTTTCAGTTTCATACTCTGTAGCGTCACTTCAGGGTACCCCCTGCTCTGCTCTTCACCTCCTCTCTTCTCCAAATAGTTCAAAACAGCAGTGTCCCTTTCTGACCAAACCCATTGAAAAGGTCTCGTGCTTTGCTGTAGCTAAATTGACTGAGTTATACCAGTGCCTGACCTTGCTGGTGGGCTGCAGTGTGCTCAAGGATGTGGTCGGTGATGCAGTTCCACAGGGAGGATTGCAAACAGGGGTGTCACCCATGGCATCTCTTGGTACAACAGAGACTGGAGGAGAGGGTGAAGCTGGAGAAGGACTCTGCACCTTGGTGCTGGGAGGTGGGGATGTGATGCTGGGCAGTCATGGAGCAGCCATATGTCCTCCTGAAGGGCTTGACTTACTCTTGTGTGAGGGATCTGCTGTGCTCCATCGCCTTCCTGGTCAGATTTGTGTGATCTTTAACTCTGCCTGCAATTTCAGCAGGCCACTATGTCCTCCCTCTCCTTATTTGCCATGTCATGTCCCACTGGTGCAGGGAGTGCCACTGGCCTGGCTGCTCTGCTCACTGAAGTATTTTTTGGATGTGACTTGGGTCAATATGGATCCAAGTTGGATCAAAGTTGTGGATGTGACATGGGTCACTTTGGAGAGAGCAACACCCACAGTAGTTGAGAGGTGACGTCGAGCAGTAATAAGCCATCTGCTTCCCAGAAGTGTACCACTTTTTTTTGAAGTGAGCATGAAGTAAACCAACTTTTCTTCTCCTTTTGCAGGAAATATGAGCCGCAGCTGAGGCATCACGTAGCCATAAAAAAGGTGCCCTACATCGACGAGGAGGGAAATCTGGTAAAACCGCTAAAACCAAACGGGATAAAGCTGGAGAAGTTTGTGTTTGATGTGTTCCAGTTCTCTAAGTTAGTGGCAGACATGATTTTATTTTTTTCCTCCCCTTCTGAATGTTTGAATGACTCTAGGTTGTAGCAGACCTTGCCAGGGAGTGTGTGGCTTGTGGGTGGCTTGGTAGAAAGGCTGTTGGCTCTACACCAAGCTCCAACACAACAATAATGGTGCTGGTTCTGCAAGGTGTGATCACAGGATGCTTGGCAGCAGCCAGGCTTCCTCTGATCATGCTCCCAGAACTGGTCATTCCACCTGGGATGTATTACCTGCACCAACCTGCAGAACTGCAGACCCTGTAAAAGAAAGGAGAAAAATGGAAATCAAGTGCAAAGCCACCATTTAAGACAAGCCCGTGTTGGAGTATTCAGACTTGCAAAAACTGGGTCTTTCAGGGTTGTGGCTTCCGTGGCAACTGCAGCTCTTGTTACAGTTTTGGTGGGTGTGATGCAGGTCTCATTTGTGCAGTCAGGGGTACTTTGTTTTTAGGGAATGTGGAATTTTAATAATTTAGGAATTTAGCACAAGTGTTCTTATAACACCTATTTTCTGAGGTCCTGAATTCAGCAGTAAAGATTCTGGTTTTGGGTTAAGTAAATGGCAAAAAGAGGCCTGAGGCAAACTGAATTATCTCTGGGGTAAGTGCTTTTCTTTTTCAAGGATTTATTTTAGGTCAGAGAGCCCAAGGTTTGTATACTTCTCTGTTTTGTGACATGTGCTCAGTAAAGTATTATACCAAAGGCAAAACCACTCTGATTGAAACAGTGCTGAGTTCTGGGCTTGGAAAGGACTCATTTGCAAACAGTGATTCCTTGTGCTTTTTTAATAATAGTGCAAAATCAGCTTGGCAGCTGCTCTTCACACAGGAAATGCAGAAACACACAGATGCTGCTGTGAGATTTTTTTTTTTAATTTGCATTCCCATTTCTGGTAAACAGCTGTACTTAACATTCAGCTGTGAATCCTCCTGTATTGCTTGTTCATCCCTGGGAGCTGGTGTCTGCTTGATCCTTGCCTACAGACTCCCAAGCAGGGTGGCTGTTTCTTGGAGCAGGGTACAGTGCTCTGAGCCTTGAAGTTGGCTGCTGTGTCTGGGCTTTGGGCATTGCTGCCTTCTCCATCCTGCTGTACTCTGAACTGAGGCTTTCTGTCCATCGGCCTCCCCAGTGCCTTGAGAGGTTTCTGTGGATTCTCTGCAGAACTCTTGCTTCTCTCACCTGTGCACAGCTCTAGAGGGTTGTGAGGGTGCTTTGAAGAGAGACTAGGCTTCTTGCTGTGTGTGTTTCCATCATACAATCCTGGTACTTCTTTGTTCTTCAGACAAGAGTTGGACTTTCTTTAGCCTGACTGCCCCAGGCTGCACACATTGCTGCTCTCTGAAAAACCTGCCAGCCTTTCCCCATGAAAGCTGTCGTTGCATCAGTGGAGCTGATGGTTCGTTTGGTTTTTAATTTTCTCCCCCTTGTTGGTAGGAATTTTGTGGCATTTGAAGTTTTGAGAGAAGAAGAGTTCTCGCCACTAAAAAATGCAGACACAGCTGACAGAGACACTCCTACTACTGCTCGGCGAGCCCTCCTGGCCCAGCATTACCGCTGGGCACTCAAGTCTGGGGCCAGATTTCTGGATGAAAATGGTTGCAGGATACCAGAGAAACTCAGGTATGAACCTCTGTGACCTCTGCAGCTTCTCTGCCACACCATGCCAGCTGGCTGATGCACTTTCTGTGCTCTACAAAACTCGGTGTTAGTCTGATCACAGGGTGACTCGGTGGGATTTTGTTTCAGCTGGTCTTTTCTGAGCAATTTCTGTTACAGATCTGCTCCATCAGTGGCTGTGAGTGCTCTGGAGAGCAGTGCACAGTGCTCTGGGCTTTATTTCTGGCAGAGAGTCCTGCCCTTGGGGTCAAGAGTTGATTCCTCCTGCAAGAGCTTGTTAGGCAGGGACAACCTTTAGCCACCAATCTGGATTCAGCCAGCTCGAGGAATTCTAATTTGTAGTCCTCACCACTATTCTGGTGGCCCCAGTGCTTAAAGGCCAGCAGGATTCTCAGGTGGGCTGAAGGATCAGTTGTTACAGCAGTTACCAGTTCAGGTACTTCCTGCCTCACACTGAACAGGAAGCTGTTTTTACTACATGGGACTATTATTTCATCAATTCCTAGTTTAATAAACCCTGTTTGGTTTACTTGAAAAGTACCTTTATAAAAGCAATGTTCTTGCTTTGATGGGAAATAATTGGGTCCTGCTAATTCCCTTTTGTATTCATGCTTTATGTTCAAATAGTGTTGGATGCCTCTGAATGTAACAGATGTCTTGCCCTTCTGGATATTCTGTTCTTGATGATCTTGCAAAGAAGGTGCTCTGTTTTTCAAACATAGCAAGAGGTTAATCCTGTGTTCTTTCCTCTAGTCTCTCAGGAACTGAAGATCCTCCAGCTGTGTGTGAGATTTCTCCATTAGTGTCTTACTTTGGTGAGGTGAGAATAACTATCTGTGAAGGAATTCTTAAGAGCGTGCAGGTTTGCCTCTGATTTCCTTCCAAACACAGAGGATTTCTGTAGCCTGAGCTTGCTGAGAAATGGTAAGATCAAGGGAACTAGGATTTGGGCTCTGCCTTACATTCTTGGTTCACTCTTCAGCACTTGTTCACTCTCACTTTTAGCTATCTGTAAAATGAGATTTGCAGTATCATTAAATCTTACAAGTCCTTTAAGATCTTCAGAATGACAAGTGCTGAATACTCAGATTACAGAATCCATGGGGGTCACTGCATTCAGTTGTATGCTAATTTGTTCCTGTCCCCCACTGTGAGTAAATACTGAGTCAGAAGTGTGATATGTGCATTGGCTTCAGAGGAACTGCAGCTGAGAACAGATTGCTCAGGCTGGTCCCTTTGAAAATAGTTGGTCCTGGGAAAGCTGCTTCCTTTTAGGAGCAAGAAGAGAAGCTTTCCTGTCTTTTAGTCAGACAGGGTAAGAAACAGAGGACTGCAGGAGGGTCTGTTGGTGCTGCAGGGAAAGGTGGTCATAAAACTTTCCATCTTCACTACATGCAGGTAGTGAACTCATCACACCTGATGCATCCTAAGAGCCAAATGAAAACAAGGCAATTTAAGTTGGCTTTTCTTTGCTGGGATTATTCTGATGTGAGTTGAGGTCACACCTTCCCATGCCTGCCCCTCCCCAGGAAGCTTGTTTCTGAGATTTGTTGTTCTCTGGTTCACCAGTGCTTCTCCTTCCTGAACCTCAGGCTTGGGGCTGAAGTGATTTCTACCTCTGTCACTAGAGAAATAGTTGCTTTTAATTTTGGTCAGTCAGTCATTCTCTGGGGACAAAATGTAGACTTTACAGAAGCAGTGCAGGTAACCAGTCAGATGCATTTCCAACCTAACAGTACTCTTTTAACACATTCCCAGGGTCTGGAGGAGTACATGAAGAACAAAGACTTCTTTTCTCCCTTTGTACTCGATGAAAACAAAGCAGATGTGCTAGGAAATTCTTGAAGAGGAGGAAGGACTTTCCCTCTCAAATCAGATACCTGTCTGTCAGATTCATTACAAAAACTGACATTGCTAAATTGTCAGATATGAAGTTCATTATTAAAAAAAAATTGCTTTGCAGTTTTGAATCAACACCAAATCCTTGCAGCAGTTGTGTTTACACACATGGATGTGCTCACCAGTTCTATTTGGTAACTTGGAAGGCTGTGCCTTTTACCTCAGTCTGTTTTGTAGACTTGGATGTGAATTAAGATTAATATCTTCTGGGTGCCAAAGAGATTTTATATTTCTTATTTGTTTTGCATATGAATATGTAAAAGATGCAGTCAGGGCCTAATTAATCAGCTTTGCATTCATGAAGATTAAATCTCTTCAGTGCCTTGTTAGGTATCTTTGTGTGGGTGGGCTTGGGGTTTTGTTTGTTTCTGTTTTTAAATTCTGTGCAGGGCTGAAGAATCAGTTTCAGGCCCCACCATGAAAGTATGGAATGACTTTGTGTACTGGAGCCTTTCCAGAGATCTGTCTTTTCCTTAATCCTGCACTGATCAAGGATTCAGTTCAGCATTGGCATCCTCTAACCAGATCAAACAGAGGAGTCTTCTGTAGGTAGGGATGCTGCTGTTTACATGCATCACTTAGAGATTTGGTATCCAAAGCAGAACAGACTATTTTGTTTATTCAGGCTTTGTCGTGACATTCCAAGGAAACATAAGTAAATATTCAGACTTAGATTAGACTTGATTGTTTTTTAGATCTGGGGTTTTTTTAATTAAAGAAAAGATGATAATTTTTTTCGTAACAGTTCTCTGCTCTTCCTGTCTGTAAGAAACATTTATTTTACTTTTAATTTTTCTGTTTATTGTATACCATATCCCTCAAAGGGGACTCTCAAAGTACTGAAAAGCAATAAGAGGGGCCAGTCATGATGGTGGAGTTTAATGCTTAACCAAACCAAACAAAAAAAAAGTCTTCAGCCCAGCATAACCAGTGCACACAGGAAAACACAATTTCTGGCCACACAGTTTTCCAGCACTCTTTCACTTATAATTCTTTAGATGCCCTCCTTTGGAGCATGTTGCTAATCTTATGTGTCAGATAATTAAGGACACATTGCCAGAACGTGTGTACCATGTGAACTCAGCCCTGTCTGAGGGATGGCAGGATGGCCATGACCCACAGATGGCTGTTCCTGTTCAACCTTTGGTCACTGCCCAACCTGGGCTGAACACACCAAAGCCATTCCACTCCTGGGGAGGGTGCTCCAGGTGTGCTGCTGGGCAGCCTTTCCTTCAGGACCACTCCATACTTCTCCCTAAATCAGGGAAGTGTTAGGGAAGAAAGTTAAGGGAAGTGGTGAGGAAGATGCCTCATTTGGAATGTTATTGCTGATGCTATTTTATTAAGCATAAATCTTTTAAATAACTCATGTGGCTTCCTGTAGTTCCTGATGTGAGGCTGTGTGCAGAATTTTGGGGAAGTATAAAAATTACTTTGAGAATAAATGTAGTTTGTAAGTAGGCTCATGTTTTCCCCAAGAAACCATCAAAATGCCAGTGGCAGGGTTTTTAGGTATAAAGTGTATTTGCACATGAGTAATGAGCCTTTTGCACATGCAAACCAACTAACTACAGTTCTGATTACCTCAGTTTGCATGTGCAGTCAGCATTTCCCATCTTTAGTATAAATTAAGCATTTGTCCTTCACACTCAGTTCTGTAATGCTTTTTTTCACTGTGGGTAATTCTATTCCTGTGAATCAGGTTTTATATCTGAGAACAAACTGTTGTATCTCTGAGTATTCCTTGCCAATTCAGGCACACACTTCTTTTAAACTGCACTGGGCTATAAAGAAAAGATATTTCTTTTGCTCTTTTTAAAGTGATCTTTCGAAACTTCAGTTCCTGTGTGCTTGAATCATGTGTGCACTGAGCTGCTGATGTGGCTTTTAGAGGCTGTTTTCAAGGAGACTCTGAATTAGAATGCTGACTGCCTTCTCTGGTTTTTTTCTGACTCCTCACATTTAAAAATGGAACATAGAATTTTGACAGAACTTAAAAACCCAACACCTTTGTTGGACACCAAAGTCCTCTGTGTAACAAAATAATTTTAGTGTGTTAAAAATTTTAAAAGTACCTGAAACAAAGGGATGTATTGCAGTACTCCAGAAACTTATGGACACCTAAGCATTTCTGTAATAAAGGTGTTACTGTGATTTCTATGTGTCTGTCTGTGTTCCTTGTTCTTCAGTAAAATGTACCTGTTGTCATTGTCCCTACATGTTGTGAGTGTTGTCACCACAGCTGCAGGACACTGAGACAGTGTCACTGATGAGATGGCTGTTGCCCAGGCATCAGATGTGCAAGGGGATGTGGAACTATGCAGAGGGTTGTTCCTGAAGGGGTTTGATGTTGTGGGATGTGATTTTTCCATCACAACTGTTCTTGCCTGCAATCTTGTTTGAGGGTGTTGGTTTTGTTTTGCTTTGCTTTGGTTTTGTTTTTTTTTTTCCCCAGTGTACTGAGGGGAGGGAGTTTAATTGTGGGTTGTGTGTGTTTGTCTTTTATTTTAAGAAGATTTGACTGATCCGGATCTGAGTCAAGCTTTCACAGCTGTTGTGTAGGTAATGAGCACTCACTGTAATGCAGCTTTTCCTTGGCTTCCACTGGCCTGCACTGCTCAATCAGAGCTCTATTTATAGAACAATCAGCAGGGGAAGTCAGTAATTTTGTACAAATGACAGATTGTCCTCTCTTTTAGGGGTTTAGTGCTGAACCAAGCAAAGGTTAGAAGCAGATAATCTTCCTTCCCCCCATGATTCTCATTTGGCACCCATGCTAAGACTGATGAGGTTTCCAGTGGGTTTTGGAGCTACATGAATCAGTGGTTTTCTGTGATAGGATAATAATAAAAATGAATGCATGCCTCAGACTTCTGTTAAATTGTTCCTCTGCTTACTTACATGTAAGCATCTCTACCAAAACTGCTTTTTTTATTATTACAAAGTGCTCAGCAAAACACATCAGTTTTATCTGGGAATCTGCTGTGAAGTGAATTCCAAAGTTGGAGGATGATGCACGTTGGGTAGTTAAGCACAGCCAAAGGTAAATTCAGTGCTAGCTATTCAAACAGCTGCTTCAGCACTCTGTTTTCCTGATCTAGAAGCAATGGTTATTACAAAGCCACAGTCCTGTTGGTACATCTCTCAGCAGTGCTCTGCCCTTTCCCCAGTGCAAGTGCAGAGAACTGTTTGCACAGGGAGCATCCAGGGCTGGGGCTATATGGAAAAGCAGGTGAGGGAAGGAATTGGGTGGGAAAAATGGATCCTGCCGAGTACCAAAGTTGAGTTCTGGCTCTTGCAGAAGGCTTTGTTCACACAACTGCTCCAACTGCTTTTCACCCATTCTCCCACATCCCCTCCCAGATTTCAGTTGTCGCCTCAGGCTCCTGTTCCCTTCTTGTCTTGCTCCCGGGTGCTAGTGACACCAGACAGCTCTTCTCTCTGCTCTGGTGGCAGTTTGGGGGTTTCCTTGCAGACAGGCTGGAGGAGCAGCGGTGTCGGTGTCGGTGTCGGTGCCGCCTCCTCTCCCGGTGCTGCCCCAGCGGCACCAGGGGGACCAGGGATCCTTCTGCCCAGGGCCCTGGAGTTGTTTTTCTCGATGCCCTCCCACACGCACATTTCAATTTCTGTTTATTTCACGCCAGTTTTGCTCTAACTAGTCCGTATCACAGAATGTTGGGGTTGGAAAGGACCTCGAATCGCGTTCACCCCCCGTGCCGGAGCTGGGTCGCTTCCATCGCGACCTCCGAACACGCGGGAGAACCGAGGGGCTCCCAGCCTCTCCCCCCATCTCATGTCTGAAGGCCTCGCCTGGGCAGGGTCTGGAATTCTGTCCCCACCACCGCCATCCCTCTGCCTGACGGAGGTGCTGGGGCAGGAATCCGGTGCAGCAAACCCCCTGCAGTCCCCGCGGACCCTCGGCAGGGCCCGGGCCTCCACACCGGGAGGCGGGCGGGGAGGGGGGTGGCTGCCGCCTCTTTACCCGCCGTGAGGAGGACGAGCCCCCCCGCTCCCGCTCTCCGCTTCGAGGGCCGCCGATCCCCC
>JAAWXA010000033.1:2191137-2225371 GCA_038090715.1 Florisuga fusca
CGGGGCCGCGAGAGGCTCCGGAGCTCGGGGGGCTCGGGGCCTGAGGGGAGGGACCCGGCATGGAGCGGGTGATGAGCTGTTGCGGGTCCCCCGGGGCTGGGTGCAGAGACACTTGGCGATGGGGTGCCCTGTGGGGCTGCGGGAAGGGGTGTCTCCGGGCTCAGGAGTCCTGGTTGGGACCCTCCGGTCCGAGCTGGGGAGGGGTCCGGAGGTGGGGATGCCCTCTGTGTGGGGCTCTGAGGAGAGCAGTGTTGGGTGGCAGCCCTGCCCGAAGCCTAACGTTACTTCTTGTGAACAAAGTCGGGGCAGGGGATAGGGTGTGTGATTTGAGAGGATTCCTGCACTCTGCTAGTATTTGGGCAGGGCTAGAACAATGTCAGATGGGGTCTAAATGCCTTTGTCCTCTATTTTAGGGCTTGATGGGGGATCTCTGTCATCTGTCCTAGGAGAGTAAAGGGAATGGTTCTGCTTTCTGTGGGAATGGTGGGTTCTCTGAGGGGGTCTCTGGCAGAGCTGTGTGGAAATCACCTTCGTGCCTGCCTGGGGGTAGGGAGTGGGCAGCAGCTTTGCTGGAGGTAGAAGTCCTGGTCTGGAAGGCCAGGGAGGGAAAGTGAGTCAAAAGGGCAAGATAACCCTTGTTGCAGCGAGGAGATGTGGTATAGATGCCCACAGAGGTGGTCAGATGTATGAAGAACTTGTTTAGGGACACAGTATGGCATCTTCTCTCTTATTAACAGCTAGGAAAACGTGGGGGTAGGACACAAGATGTTTCACCCTTCCTTCTAACCTATTTCTTGTCATAAAAAAAAGTGAGATGGTGATGAATGCCCTTGTGTATTCTTGTGCTTCATTCCTCCCCATTTCAAGACAATACACGCAGTGCCTCTTCTCCCATCCTCTCCAGAGGAAACAGGGCTGCTGGGTTTCCAGCATCCTTCTGCAGCTGGGAGAGGAGAGTAGGGTTGGCTGTGCAGGTAGAGGTGAAAGTGGAGGAGTGGGATGAGCATTCCGTGGTGTGCAGGATCTGTGCAGGGTTACTGCCCTGACAGCACTGCAGGAGGAAACCATGAAGCGTGTGCTGGGGGGCTCCCCGTGAGCACACTGACACTTCTGCTCTGAAACATTTGCAGCCCCTGGTTGTAAAGAGGGTGAGGACTATGGGAAGTGCTGTGGGGGACAGGGTGGTTTGTAGGGAACTGCAGGCAGTGCCCAAGTGCAGCATTGGCACTGAGGTATCCTTCCTGTGCAGCAAACCCAGTAACGAGCAGCAGACTGCTGCTCTGGTGAATTTTGATTGGACTGCTGGAAAACTACCAAAATGGTAATCTAACAGTTAATGTTTAATTCCAGCTGCTCTATAGATGAGGAAACCTCTCTATAGATGAGGAAACCTCTCTCTCAGGCTGATGTAACATTTGCTGTCTGACTTTCAGCTGTATGTCCTTTAGCTTTAAAAACACGTTTTTAACTTGGACTAAACTTGAAAATATCATGGTTTTATCTTGTTCATCATTCTGTTGGTGTATTTCATTTTCATGCTGCTGTGGGTTGGTGATTTAGTTGTGGTGGCAGGACCTGTTCTGTGTGACTGTTCATATATGTTTGGTAGAGGCACTATTGCTTAGTTTTATTTTGAGCCTTTCTTCTTTGCTACAGTAACATTTTTAGTTTCTCTACTACTTTCTTTTCTTGTTTAGCATGTGTGTTTTGCAGAACCTCCCCAGGCAGAAGGGAGGAAAGGGGCTTTGGGCTTTTATTCCTGGTTGACATCTGGGCAGATGCACAGGTCAGACAGTGAAGGTTGTGGTGAAAGCCAACACATGCTCTGTGGGAAATGGTTTGGCACTTGGCAGCCTCTGAGGTTCTTGGAGCAAGTGGCTCTGATGTTTCTTTGAGCCTGCTGTGCTGTGTTAGATTTCTGTTTCCTCCATCATCAAAGACAATAAGCAGTGGGTGTCTGCAGCTGGAAACACAGGGTAAAATTAAACCTGCTTGGATTTGTTCGTTGCTCTGAATGAGCCAATAAGTTTATTTTTGACTGAGTAGGCTTCTAATGTCCTGCTAGATATTCTTCTCCCTTCTTTTCTCTCCTAAAGAAATGGAAGCAGCTGTCTCGCCTGCAGCGGAGTGTCATTATCTTCCTGTTTGCTTTCTTGGTAGTCTGCGGGGTCATTTCATACACAAGCATGGAGGAGCCATGGAAAAGTAGGTGTTCTGTCTAGCTCAGAATGATTGGCATGTAAGAAATCAGTGTGGTTCTTATAACTAGTTTTGCTTTTTACTGAGGGTGACTGGGTGTGTCTGTTAAAGCACAGTTGTGGGATGAATTTATGTGACATGATCTAATGACTTGATTCTGCTTAATCAGAAATATTTCTCATATGTCTTTCCTTTGTTTATCTTGACTAGAGCAACTTTTTTGCTTAGTTGATTGAAATTTGGAGGCTGAGGGTGTTTTTTAAATTGTGTTTGTATGTAGATATTGGTAACACAAACCTAAACAGTAGGATGAGATAATGCTGTTATAGTTTTGATTTCCATCAGATTAGAAATTCCAAGCTTTTTTACAACATGAAGGCACATTTACCTTTGATATTATCTTCCTGCCTGGATAGAGAAGCTAAAATGGTAGCAACTAAAAAAGAAAAAGCATGTGCCTTTTAGAAAACTCCTTCTGTGTTAGGAAGAGTGTTGATTCCAAAAGATACTTTGTATCTAACAATTGGCTGTGTTTATCAGAGTTTTTGAACAGAAACACTTTTTTTTTGAGGTAGATGTAGCATGGGAATGCAGCAAAAGTAGCAATTTCTAGCTGGAGCCTAAACTGTTGATTCCTTCTGCTGAGCAATTTCATTTCTCTAGGTCTGACAAGCAAACCATTGGATGATCAGAACACAGACCCAGAAATTCCTGGATTAAAGCTGGCAAATCCAGCTGTTCTACCAGCACCCCAAAAAGCAGATGCCAACCTTGGAGACTACCCAGAGCTTTCACCACAGGTACTAAGAGAGGAAATGACTTTTATAAATCTACCAGAGTTTGTGAAAGCTGCAGGGAGTCTTTGGTTCCAGCAGATGCTGAGGACAAAGGAGTTATAACTTGCAATAAATGCTCTAGGTGGAATTAAACCTTCTCAGGAAGGGCTTCAGTATTTATTGGCTTTTTAAAATTATTATTAAGGTGTTTAGTATAGTAGTTCTTAATCACTGATATATCTAGGTGTGCTGGCACTTCACCTCTTAATTGAAGCTTCACTTTCCTGGGATGATTAATCTGTTTGGACTTGAAGTGCTCTGGATGTCAGCCTTGCTGTTGTGAGGAGCCTAAATAGAGGTGTGGCTGAAAATAAGACATAAGGCACAGTCCCTGTCACAGGGAATTGGAATAGCTTTTCTGGGATCCTGAAAAATATCAGGAAGACACAGATGTTAGGAGGTTTTGAAGGGGGATTTGATTTGTGGGGGATGTGATGGGGAAGAAGCAGGACCTGGCTGTGTGGATTCATGGAGCCAGAGGAATCCCAGTTACTGTGTTACTCTCTATGTGTTTACCTCCTTGGTTTTGGGATTTCTATTTAGTGAATATGAAATTTTGTATTAAATCTTTGCCACTTCATGCACAAATGAACATTTATTTCTGCACAGTAATTCTTGGTATTCCTTAATGCTGCCATATTTTTTTTTCCCATGCTTTTTGCTGATTGCAATACAAATTTACTGTGCCTAGTAAAATGGAATCAAATATCTTTGGAATGCTTTGTAAAGACTTGTGTTAAATTACTGTCTGGTAGCAATAAAACCAAAAGTTTTTAGACAAACAAAGAGAAATCTGAGGTGCTCAACATGCCTTCCATTCAGGGCAGAACTTGCATGCTGATATAATATCAAAATAAGATTTACCTGAAATTATGTTTAACGCTGGAATAATGTTGATTTATGGTTGGAAATTTTACCATCTCTGCAACATAGGAAGCAATTTTTCTTTTTTATTTCCTCAGAAGCCACCAAAACCACCTCATATTCGGCGTGGTCCTCCCAACCTTCAGATCAAGCCACCATGGAGGGATGTGGGGCTGAAAACTCGACATGATACAAGCAGAGCCACAGAAGAGCTGGTCCAAGCTGATAAGGAAGAGAAAACTGAGAAATCTGTTATCAGGTAGAAGTGTTTCAAGCAAGTTGCAGTGATCTCCCCCTGCCCTCCAAGAGCCATTGGGTGTTGGAGGGAAAATCCTAAAGGCTTTTGGTTGACATTGAGGTCATCAAGCATCTTCCCGTGCTTATACTTGTTCTCAGGTGTGAGCTGACAGCTGTTGGTATTGCTGTGCTGATTTAGTGTTGGTGAATGTGCAGGTTTTCTGGTTTTACTGTTCAGATCACAGAACTGCAGAGGATTTGGAGCCCTCCAGGGCTCTCTGTATTTCTAATGCACTTAGACACTCATCATGCTCAGAAAAATGTTCAAGGTCTGTACATTCCTGCCATTTGTTTGGTACTAAATATTAATGTCCTAGTAGCAGTAAAATAATACTGTCACAAACATCTTTGTCCTGGGCCAGACTGGGAAAATCACAGCAGTGTCAGCAGGTTAGGGGCACAATGCCCAAGTTCAGCTGGCAGGAGCTGTAGACATGTATGTGGTAGTGGGCATGTACCTATGTGAGAGATCCTTACTCCTTTCTGAAAAAAGATGAATCATCCTATTATGCAGATAGAGTAATATCTTTTATGGAGGCTCTGAGCTGCTGTGATTATATTTATATGAAGTTATTCCCTAAGATATTACTCATTGAAACCTTTTGATTTGGGAATAACTGCAGAGATGTGACTTTCATATAGAAAAGACTGCTACAAGTTCAGGAAAAGTTCTTAGGATTTGGAACAGTAGGCTTGGGGTTTTCTATATGTTTGTCTCCTGTTCAGCACCAGTGCAGCTGAGCTGATTGCAGCATCAGAACTGTGCCTGTGTCAGCTGTTGGTATTATCTGAAGTATCTCAGAATGACTCTTAAGTGTTTCATTCCTGTGCTTCCACTTGCACTGTAACTCAGCATTCTCAGGTGTTTTAATTCTTAGTAGAAATTCTTTATTAAATTCCATTGTCAAGATATTTAATGAAACTCCAAGAGCCTGTAAGACACATTTCTAAATCCAGTCAAATTCCTGTGGTGCAAATCACTTTCTTTGAGCAGAAAAATTATCTAGTGGACAACATAGTGATTTTGATCCTTGATGCAAAATCCATATCCTATTTTAACAAAGTATCCTGAAAAAAGAAAATGTAGAGATAAGTCTCTGTTATTTGATAACTCTGTGTTATCAAATTAAGCCTTTATTACAATCCTTTGTATTTGCAGTTGGAGAGGAGCAGTGATAGAACCTGACCAAAGCACTGAACCTCCATCTCCTAAAATCAAGGATGTAGAAAAACCTTCATCTGTGGAAGCTGAAGACCAGAAGGAACCAGGTAAATGGTACAGTTAGTGATAACTTTGTTCACTTTTCAGGTTGAAGTTGTGTGATTCTTCCCCACACACATCCATTTATTTATTTAATTAAAGGAAACAAAAAGCATGCAAAAGGTTATTTACCCAGAATCCCCAAGCCTCTCATTGCCCTAATTCTACCATGGTGACCTTCCTGCTTCTCAGCCTTCAGAATTTTGACTGAACTGCAGTACCAGTTTTCAGTATTGAATAAAGAATATTCTGATGCATGATTTAAATTTACCTGATGTCTCCAATGCCACAGCAGGGACCTGTTTGCTGTGGCTGTAGTGGCCAGACATTGTGGCAGTGGGTTGCAGAGTGTGTGTTGGACATGCTGGTCCTGGCAGGTCATTAATACCTCTGTCTTCTCCCAGCATGCTCATGTCTGCTTCTGGAAAATACATTGTGTGTCCTTTCTTTGGTACTACTTAAAATATTATCAGGATATGTTATCAGGGCTGGGACTGCCAAGGGGTTTGTTTATTTATCTATTTTTATATATACAAACTTACTTGCATATTCCCTCACACTGTATTTTTGCAGCAGCATTGTTAGCTCTGAAATTCTGAAACAAGGGGGTTGAAAGCAGAGGTGGTCCTGATTGTGGACTTTTTTGTTGCCTTTCCAGGAGATAATCTCTTCATGCTGAGTGGACTGTGGAGATGCCCTCAGTTTCATCCCTTCTGAATTTTTGGTGCTTATCTTTCCCCCATCAGTTTCTTCTCAACCCACACAAGGGAAACCAAAAGAATGTGCTGGAATATTTGCACTGTTTGGTTCTGTTGTTGTGGTTTTTTAATTTCTTCTCTGTTTATGGAAAGCATACACTCAATTCTGATTATCTTGCCCAGCTCTTTGCTTCCTTTAAACTGCTAGAATAATATTGAAAAATTTACTGGCAAATCGTTGAAATTGAGCCTCTGAGTGGAGACAGACACTCCCATCCTTTTTCCAGGAAAGGAAAATTTTTTAGAGAGAGGGCTTGAAAGGGTCAGCTTCCTTTTTCAGGAGTTGTTTTCCGTTTGTTCTGCAAATACAGGGAAAGTGACTTCCTCCCTGAATTAAACTGAACTATTGTTAAGGCTCACCAGAAAGCTTTAGAAGTTGTTTTTGCAGTTGCTATCTGTGTGGAGTAAAGATCCTGTCATATTACAATGTGATGTATTTGGTTATGCTGCCTGGTGTTTTCCACTCTAGAAATGTTTCTTTATATTTTGCAAAAATTTTGGCTAGTGGGCTTGAAATGATTCCTGTTAGATGTGTAACATGAGCTCAACTTCATGGCAAATTGTTAGCAAAAATTTCACTAGAACTATGGAAAGAGACAAGATACCCAAGATGAAAAATGTATTAAATGAGAAGCTCAAGAGAAATAGTTTAAATAACTGATTTTAAATTTAGGAGAAAGCAATAAGACAAGGAAGAAAAAAATGGCAGGTGGTAAATCAGTTGAGGATTGTATTGTTAACCATGTGTGTTGGGCAGCTGAATTATAGTTGATTTAAGCAATCTTATTCCTGGTCTTGGAGGTCTTTGAGCTTTAGTGATGCTCATCTAACAACTTTACATGTTATTATTTTAATATTTTATTTGCAGAAGTGACTTTTTTTTTTTTTCTGGCAAAGGAGAGACCTCTCTTTCCACGTGGCTGAACTGCTGACCAGAACCCCTTAACTGGTTGTTCCACAGAGGGAAGTCTGTACTGAAAAGAATAAGCTGAGGGTGGTTTTTCTATTACACTGAGCTTGGAAGTATACTTGGGGGAGAAGGCAGCAAAAAAGTTGTTTGGGATAGCTGCATTGCTCCTCTGCAGCAGACTTGAGCTCTTTGCCTCTTCCAGTGCCCATAAACGAGCGGCAGCTGGCGGTGATCGAGGCCTTCCGCCACGCGTGGAGAGGATACAAGGATTTTGCCTGGGGCCATGATGAGCTGAAACCTCTGTCCAAGTCCTACAGTGAGTGGTTTGGGCTTGGGCTTACCTTGATCGATGCCTTGGATACCATGTGGATTTTAGGCCTAAAAGAAGGTGGGTTGGTTTGCTTTTTCTTTCTCCAGTTTTTTTTTTCCCTCAAGAATTTCTTCTTTTCTTCCCCTCAAAAGTTTTTGGAGGGGGAACATTTGTTATGTATGGCCAGTAGGTTTAGTTTTCCTATGAGGGTAAATATCTATCTATCTATCTAAATAATATTTATAAAAATAAATTTTATAAAAATAAATTTTAAAAAATCTCAACTATCAAAAGACACCGTTTGTTCTTGCAATTGAATTTTGAGCCTGAAAAAATGGTTCTGCTCCTACATATAACAATGGAAATATCTGCTAGAAACTCAGGACTGTATTAATAAGCCTCCTGATTTCTGTTTCTGTACTAAATCCCTAGTGCTATCTTTGTGCCATTACACAGCCACTGTAGGCTTTCTGCCCATCATTCTTAGGCACTTAGCTGACATCTCCTAAGTTTTGTTTTATCACACTCACAGCAATATTTCAAATATGGACTTAACAAGGTTGTTTCTGTAAGATGGAGAAGGCAAGTGTTTAGTACCTCCTTCCTGACTGCTCTGCTGTCTGTATTTTTTTAAGTTATTTTAGAAGTGACTATGTTAGAAAACTTTCAAAAAGCTTTAAAAAAATATTTCCTTAATCAGTATTTAAGACATTTGGTTTGTATTTTTGTTGAGTTGTTTTTTTGTTTGTTCTGGTTTTGTTTGGTTGGTTTTTTTTGCTAGTTTGTTTTGAGTTTTTTGTGGTACAGGTGTGGGTTTTTAGTGGTACTGAAAATTTCTGTTGTCTATTTAACCTTCATAGATAGCCACCTTTGCAAACTTTAATAAATCATGTGATTTTTGTGCCACTATAGGAAGAACAGAGCTGATAGCAAGGGGAAAATGAACAAAGTCTTTCATTTTTCTTTAATTTTGTGTCTTTTACCTTTGAAGTTTGTGTCAAATATTAAATCAAATGAAAACTCCCTATCAGGTGTCTGCTGACATCTGACAGGGGAGATTTTTCCATGGATCTTCTCAGTCTACCTAGTATTACTCAGCATCCAAGATGTATTTTTTTTGTAATGAGGACATAGATTCATCCTTTTGTTTTAATCACCTGTGGATTATCTCCACTTCTGGTAGCCACTCTATAATGTTTTTGTGGTTTTTTAAAAAATTCTCTTTGGAATTAGCAGTGTGATAAACAACCATCTTTGGTTTTGAAGAAAAAACTGCAGACTGTCAGGATTTTATGGATTAAGGGGGAGTAGGAGTCAGGCTCCCCAGGACATTGCTAAACTAATGACAGTAGACTGAGAATGTTATCTATTATCTTGGCAGATAACTGCTTTAGATTTCATTAAAAAGTTCAGAAAGCTCTTGTGGAAGTTTAGCAGAGTGTCTGACAAGTCAGTGAATGGACTTAAAAGATCTCAATTACCTTTTTAATAAAGAATTCCTCAATTTTTAATTATTTATTTTTTTAGGCTATGAGGTTCTTTTTATTTTAGAGGGTATTTCTGTCTCTATGCATCTCTGATGTATGATGATAAGAATTAAGCTAATGGTAGTTAAACTTCCTCTAGCACGTGCACTTCATTTTAGTTTTCCACCTAAAATTATGCTGTTTGTAAACTGATAAGAGTGTCCTGGTTCTATGGAGTACCAATGCCTCTAGTTTAGCTGTTGGAACACTCTAGAACTTCATAACTGAACTGCCCTTTCTACTCTGCAGAATTTGAAGAAGCAAGACAATGGGTAGCCAACCATTTGGTGTTTGATAAAAATGTGGATGTGAACCTCTTTGAGAGTACCATTCGTATCCTGGGAGGCTTGCTGAGCACCTATCATCTCTCTGGAGACAGCCTCTTCCTGGAAAAAGCTGTGAGTGACTAGTCTCACACAGGAAACTGGATTCCCTGTTAAATGCTGCTGGGTTTTAACAGTCACATATATAAAGTGGTGGGAAAGGGATTTACCATTAATCTTTTAAGCCTCTGCTTCTTTTTGCTCCCTGGATAACCTCAGAGTTTTGCTGTGTTTATCAGGAATTCTTAAATGTCTGTTCTTCTGTTGATGAAGAGCTGACTGTAATAAAGTTCATGAAACACAGAGGAGGGAAAGAATGGTTGGCAAAGTGTAACAGTTGTCTTTTATTGCCCTTTTTGTGTATCTCAACAACATCAGCCACCTCTTTAGATGAGTTAGCTGCAGTCAGAGACTGCAGAATTACATCACATTGTGTGGAGATTGCAGCCTGAAACAAGACACCTGATGCTAGGAAGAAGGTGGCAACTCTGGAGTCATTACTGCAAATAAACCCATGACCCTTTTAAATTCTTGTCATTCTCACACCATCTAGACCAAAGTTCCTGTTCTCTTTTTTTTTTTTTTTCCTGCCTGCTTGAGGGAAGAAAATCTAAAGGGGTGTGCCCGTGTGTCTGTATTTACTTTCTGTTTGGTTTTCTCTGTGCTCTGGGGTTTTCTTTAGAAAGACATTGGGAACAGGCTTATGCCAGCATTCAAGACCCCTTCCAAGATACCATATTCTGATGTCAACATTGGCCGGGGCACTGCACATCCCCCTCGCTGGACATCTGACAGCACTGTGGCAGAGGTGACAAGTATTCAGCTGGAGTTTAGGGAGCTCACTCGTCTCACTGGGGATGAGAAATTCCAGGTATGCAAGAACCAGTCAGTGTTTCTCTCTTTTTCCACCTTTCTACAGCTCCACCACTGACTCTTCATCAACATATGAGCTCTGTAGGCTCTAAGTAATATGAAATGAGCTGTGAAAATAGATGAGAGGAGGAAAAGAAACAAAGTAATTCCAATTGTTTTCTTAATACAGAGAAGTAGAGTTGAATAGTTATTTATCTTCCTCCAGAAAATCTTTTGATTTAAAAAAACAAAAACAAAAAAACCCACCCATAAAATAAAAAGCCAAACAGCAAAGCCAAACCACAGGAAACCAAAGTAAACACTCCCACTCTTATCCAGCCTCCCAGTTTTTACCATTGACATTTTTTTATTTGACACTGGGTTGTCAGTTTGACAAAATATTATGCTGAACAGGAGGCTGTGAAACTGCCTTCCTTAACTTCCTTAACTTAGAAATCTGTGTGCAGTTCTTTGATGCCAGTGCCTAAATGCAAGGAACAAGACCTTGGTGTGGCCATCCAAGGAACTAAAATGTGACTCTAGCTAAGGGTTTGACAGTAGGACACAGTATAAGAAGTTAGTGGAAATAAAAATGCCAGATAAAAGTGTAACTTCCTCTTTTCTTTTTGCTTGGCCATGTTGTTCTCTTTGTCCTAAACTGTCTCCAAAGGTCAAATATTGAAGGGTGAAGGTATTCAAATAATTTTTAGCTATTGAATGCTTCATGTAATTGTTATTTAACTTGACTTCAACTTTGTAAATAAGAGTAAGTCAGGACATGGCCCTGTGCCATTGTACTGGCTTTTGAGTGGGCTTTCTTGAAGGAAATAGTTGTAATTATTTCAGAGTACTTAAGTGTACCTAGAACACTGTGGGTTTTGAGTTATAGAGTTTGTGACCCTGTATTTAATATATTGCATTAGCTGAACTTAATGCCCCTGATACTAATTTGAGGAAGAGTAATGAAAGATTTGTTACTGGCCTGAAGTTACTAGCCACAGTTTTGTGCATCATTTATACCTGTGATTTGTTTTCTATTTTATTTCTTTCAGAAAGCTGTAGATGAGGTGATGAAACATGTTCACACCCTCTCAGGGAAAAATGATGGGCTGGTGCCTATGTTCATTAACACCAACAGTGGGCAGTTCACTCACTTGGGTGTCTATACCCTGGGAGCCAGGGCTGACAGCTACTATGAATATTTGCTGAAGCAATGGATTCAGGGTGGAAAAAAAGAAAACGAGTAAGTTCTTCCCACTTCTCCTATTGGTGGGAGAATTATGTGAGCTGTGCAACTTTGTTTTGTAGTTTGCTAATAAAAGAAGGTTTATGTATGTGATTTTCATTCACAGACTCTTAGAAGACTATATGAGAGCCATAGAAGGAGTGAAAAAGCATCTTCTTCAGAGATCCCAACCCAGGAAGCTTACTTTTGTAGGAGAGCTTGCTCATGGCCACTTCAGTGCCAAGATGGTAAGAAAAACAACTGCATTTGAAAAAAAAAAAAAAATTACCCTCAAAATTACCCTCAAGTTCTTGGTACCTGAAACATGTTTTGACAAAGAGAAAGAAAAAGGTAAAGAAAAATCCCAAACCAAACCAAACCTCAAAAAAAAACCCCAAAAACCAAAACCTTTCCCCCCAAAATTGACACACACATAGGGACATGGAGAGACACACACACAAAAATACCTGTTTTACTTTTTCCTGAGTAAGAGTTGTCTTGTCTTGCAGGATCACTTGGTTTGCTTTTTGCCTGGTACTTTGGCACTGGGAGCTCACAATGGATTGACTGCTGATCACATGAAATTGGCTGAAGCCCTTATCAAAACCTGTTACCAGATGTATTCTCAAGTAGAGACAGGCCTGAGCCCAGAGATTGTTCATTTCAATCTTCATGCACAAAAGGGCCAGAAAGATGTGGAAATCAAGGTGAGCAGCTAGCTGGCCTCAGCTGTTGTTGTATGATTCTTCTGTTCCTATTCTGATGTTGAAACTCCCAGACAGATATCAGTGATGTGCTCTGTTCTTCTTGTTCTTCTGCCTTGCTTTCTAGCTGTACCCTAGCCCTTGTTTTTAATTACTTGTGTAGTGTATTTAGAAGCTGAATTATGTATAATAAACTCTTTGGGGTAGGTAGAGGTCAGAATCACTATTTTTCTAACTGCATGTGTCTTGAGGAAATTCCCTGTCTGAATTATTCTTGCCTTTTGTTTTTCCTCTGTAGCCTGCAGACAGGCACAACTTACTACGACCAGAAACTGTGGAAAGCCTTTTTTATATGTACAGATTCACTGGTGATAAGAAATACCAAGACTGGGGCTGGGAAATCCTGCAGAACTTCAATAAATACACACGGGTAAGGTCAGCTTGTGATGTTCTTGTTGTGTCATGACTGTATTCACTCACTTGCTCTCTTAACAAGAATTTTGGAAACCTGATGTCTTTCAAGAGTCATCAACTACCCACAGGGAAATTCATAAGTACACACTGAAAAATTCAGTTCATAAAGTGCCTTACAGTTTGAGATGCTCTGCCTGATACACTGTAAAAATGTAGCCTAGGTACCAGTGGTCATGCAGCATCCATGGTCAGTTCTTAAGCAATGGTGCTTTGACTAACTCCAGTGTAGAAATTGCAGTTGGTGCTTTCTCTACATTTGTCCAGATACTTCTGTGTGATGTTCTTTTTGATACCTCTTCAAATAAATTGACATTTTGCTTCATTGTATCCTCCTGGTTTCTTTTAAAATGCAGTAAGATTTTTTTTTCATTTTATATGTAAATGAAAAGAAATATGAAATGAAAAACATGCTGATATGTTTCTTAGCATTTATTTTCTCCAAATGCATATGGATGTTAAGAAATGAAAATAATTTATTTTAGATTATTGAAATGTACAAAATCCCTGCTTTTTGTTTTTTTGCACAGGTTCCTACAGGTGGTTATACTTCCATTAACAACGTCCAGAATCCCAGTAACCCAGAGCCACGTGATAAGATGGAGAGCTTCTTCCTTGGGGAAACACTCAAATACATGTTTCTGCTGTTTTCAGATGACATAGACTTAATCAACCTTGACAAATATGTATTTAACACAGAAGCTCATCCACTCCCTATCTGGGTGCCAGCTTAGACTGAGTGTCAGGACACCTTCCAGTGGTGGCACTTTTATCTTCAAGTCACTTTACTTTTCAGGGTTTGAGGAGAGATGCTATATTGCACCTTTTTTTGGCTGAAAACAAAACCTTTGGGGAAGTGTCTCTGGTTTGGAGAAGTCATGTCAGTCTTAAATCTAATCCCTGCTTCTGGGGTGGACAAACTGTGCCCTACTAAGCTGGTTTTCCTGGTACTGATGATGAGGTTCAGAGAAAAATTATAGTTTGGACCATGACATTCATGGGGCTCTGGTGAACCAGAACTCACTTATGTCACTCTTATAAACACTCATTAAATATCAGGAATGCAGCAAGCTGTCTTACAGCACAGGATTGTCCCTGGAGAGAATAAGCCTACAGGTCTCTGGCTTATTCTGGATTCACTCAGTTACAGTGCCATTTCTTCAGAAGAACATGTAGTGTTTCAGGTGGGAAATAAATAAAAACCTGTAATGTTGTCTCAGATAGAAGCAAAGCTGTCAGTATTGCTACTGATACTCTGATCTCATTCCAAACTACCAAGCTGTACTGCATCCCATTAGAAGGAGAAATGGCAGCAATGCATCTGTTGGACAGTGTCTTAGTTCTGTGGAGCACTTTGAAGAAGCTGTTCAAGCTGAAATGAATGATGGAAGAGAATTTGCTGCTGGTTTGGCTCAAAGTGGTTTCTAGTTTTGTATAGGTATTGCAGTTTTATAACTTATCTGCAGGAATGCAGGAGATAATGTGAAACACAAGTGAAACTACACATGCATTTTATGTATTATTTGCATCACTTAGACTCAGGTATTCTGACTGAAAGCTGCTTTCTGAGGTTGGGCACTGGGAAAGCTTGTGAGCACATAGGTATAATTCTAAGTCAGCTCCTTCCATCTCTCCCTGCCCAGATGTTGCATTGTAAGGTGTTAGGTGGCTCAAAACAAGCTTACAGCTGTACAGCAGAGTTCATGTTATTCAGCCTTTTTTGTTCCATGGAGAAAGTTCCAGTTGTTTGGGGGTTTTTTTGTTTGGTTGGCTGTTTTTCCATTAGGAGTACTTTGGGTAAAAATATTTCATTAGTAATATTAAAAGCTGACAGTCTAAATGTATTACAACAATTCCTTGTCCAAATAGAATTAGTGAAATCTGTTCAGTTGCTTGAAGACAAACCAGATCCAGGTTTTTAAAACAGTCTTATGGGAGCCCTGGAATCTTTCATTTTTCTATGTGCAAATAGATTTTTAAACCATAAACTTGGAAATCAGCTTTCTGTAGTAATTTTCCTTTTGGTTTTGTAGCTACTTGGGCAGTTCTGTGTTCACAGAGAAATTCTCAGCAATGTTCTTGTTCATATTTTTTAAACAGGTTTTTCTCACCAAAATGTTCTTCCCCCCTGGCATTAATGGGAGCAGCCAGAAGCATGCAGGTGCCTGGTAGCACTGGTGAGGTACAGTCCCCTCTTAATCTGGGGCTGCTAAGTAGAACCAGTTAAATCTGACTGTAATGGTTAAATTTAAAGTGGTTGAAGGGAATATATGTATCTTAAATATTTGTAGCCTTTGATTTGTATAGTAAGATGCATCTTTGTTTTATGCTGATCAGTTCTGTTTGCTGGAGTCAGAAGTAACTCTTGGGACCACTCTATGAGTACTTTAAAGAATATTTATCATTCCAAGAATATTTATCATTCCATAAGCCAATGATGGTGTATGGAAACGAAGAAATTTTACAGATTATTGATGACAGAAAAAGGTGCATTGAAAAGGGGCCCTGGGATTTGCAAGACATGACAAGTTTGTGCAGAATGTTAATGTTTCTCCAGTTCACATGGCACCAGTAACCCTAGAAATGAGTTTCTCCGTGGTGTGCAGGGGGATCTGGTAGCTGTACTCTTTGTCTGCACAACTGATTTGTTCCCCAGACTTGTTTTCTTTAACCTAACAGTGAAGGAGGAAAATGCTTTTGAAATGTGGGAGGAAACACCTTCAGTGTTTTTCTTTGTGGATTGGGTTCATGTTACTGAGGAGCTGAGCTTCAGATAAAAGCTGAAGGCTTAAACCTGGGGATGAAAAAAATAAAATTCAGTGAGTCTACCCCCCCCAGGCCCTTCTGACCTGTGTTGCTTTGGCCTTTTGCCTTTGATTGAAGCTCATCTTCAACCCTTAATTAATGACTTTGCTATGGACTGTAAAACTTGCAGAGTTTGGTGTTTCATCTGTATGGCAGCCCTACTGAGGAGACAGAGATTTCTTAGAAAGTGGAATACATAAGAATTTTTACCAAAAAAAATCTTCTGTTGTTGAAGTCTTACACTAGTCTTAATATCGTTGACTCAAAAAATGAGACTGTGGGAGTCTGAGTTTCATTTTTTTTTGCCTTTGGCTTGAGAGTAATAATCCATTTCATAATGAATTGAAGGAAGGAGAGAATAAACCTTCACTTTCTCAAACACACTTCGTGTCTTTTAGCTGAACCTCTTGGTCCAACTGTTTTCTACCTAATTCTTCCTGGGAAACTGAATCTGTTGGCAAAGTGGCACTTCACTGTCCTTTTCCTTTAAACCTGAGGTTAAGATTGTTTAGCTCTACCTGTGAGAACAAATGCTTGTTTCCAACTCCTGTATCCCATGTGAAATTACATGAACCTAAATAACTTAGTAAGAGCTCATCTGCTTCTTCCTGTTCTTTTGCAGATGTTACTTCAAGTGCTTTATTTATTTTTACCTCTTTAACATAAGATGTTGTGTCAGGTTGGTCTCAGTTCCACTTTCTGTGCTCCCCCACCAAAACAGCAGCTTTGCACATCTTTGAAGAGTTTTCTTTAGTGTACTCTGCAATTCTTTGACCCAAAGCCTTAACTGTAGGGGCTGTAATCCACTGTGGTGTTTCAGGACAAATACACTTCTGCTGCTTCAGTCAAATGTTGTGGAAAGGCCAATTCTCCAGCCACTGATTCTGTCCTTCTGCCTTGGTCTTGCTCCAAGAACTTCAGTGCCTTGCCTAATTAAAATACAACAAAATGACCCCAGCCCCAGCCAGCTGTACTGTTCACTGATGCTTTCACTGAGAAATGGATATATGGGCAGAGCCAGGGGGTGTTGCACAGCTGTAGGACTTGGAAGTCTCACAATGGGCTTTAAGCCACAGTTCAGAAAAAAAAAATACAAACCTGTTTGCTCAATGAAAATCCAGTAGAGGGATGGAGCCACAGTTCACATCTGATCTCTGAACTTTTATGGAATGAAATCTCACTACAGGTCTCAGAAACTGACATTTTTGGAGGGTACATGGTATTTTCTGGCAGGGTCCCCACCATTTTCCTCATGGCTTTCTGTTGGCAAGATTTTCAGCAAGGCATGCCAAATGCAGGTACCAGCTGTATTTACTCCTCCAAATACCAGGCAAAGAATCTGCTTTGTTTCCTGTTCTGTATAAACTAGTTTTAGCAAACCTGAAGCCTGATGTCAGGAGGAGCAAAAGGGTGGCTGATGGCTCTTGGCAGAGGTTTTCATCAGCACAGAGAAGGTACAGGTCTGTGGAGGATGTTGTTTGACTAATGGTCTGAAAGGATTTTTCTTTGGGGGAGTTTGACTAATCAGGTCAACATTGCCCATCATTTGCAAGATCTGGTAAGTGGACAGATCTGTTCCTGCTCTTCTTCCATTTCCTCAGAGTTGGAGGGGGGGGCTGAAGCTTTGGCCTTCTGTACTTGAAGAACAGGAAAGAGGTAAGCACATCGTGTGCCATAAAACCTTTTGTCAGCACCTGAATACTGTGGGATGACACGAGTGAGTGACATTGTAGCTCTGAAGCAATCAGTTATGGTAGGGAGGCCCCAGCAGTGCAACACTTCACACAAAGCCTTGTGTTTGAGCAGTGTGAAAGATGCTGAAGCAATGCTTTTACCTTGCCTGTGTAAGTAACATAAGCCTTTGATGACTAGGGGGCTGCTGTGAACCTGTAAAAGCATTATAAGTGGATCAACTGAGGCATCCCATTGGTAAGCAGGATGTAATAATTTTGAAATTATGCTATTTATTGGTGCATAGTAACTCCAGTAGGTAAGAATCCACCTGTTTATGTGCAAATAATGAGTTTACTCTACCTTGGAAGGTGAGGAATATCCTTTTTTATCTTTGGTTATACTACCAATCCATGAAATGATCTCACACACTTTAATAAACCTGTAATTTATTTTCAAAAGATGTGAAGATGTCTCCAGAAGAAGTGTGCTTTACTGGTCACTTATATGCAGCTCTTGAGTGACAGCAGCATACACTGGGATTACTTTCTGTGAATCTCAACATCTGGAGATCTCTTGTGCAAGTTAAAACTTAACACTCCCCAAGCAAACCAGCAACAAAAAACCCAAACCCACAGCACCGGGTGAGGCTGAGAGCCTCTTTTTTAATGGAACTGGTCACTAGTGGAGACCCCTGCAAAGCTGTGTAAGTCATGACCATGCCTCTGCTTTTTCAGTAGTCACTCAATACTTTCTGTCTAAGAGAAATTCAGATTCAACTCTGAGGTGCCTAATGCAACTTTACTGTTCAAGACAGTGACGTTTCTGGGGTCTTCAGAGAAGCTTTTATTATTTCCACCATTTATGATTCCCTCTCACTGAGCAGGTGAGTAGGGAACACACACAATGTGGTTTTGGACCCAGTCAGTGATTTTTGCCTCTTGCTTTTCTTTTGACGCTTGATTAGGGACAGGTGGGAAACTTCAGAAGGGTGGATTTCCAGAGCAGATGACACTTTTTACACAGCTCTGGGTGCTGTCCTTTTTGCTGTCCTTTTGCAGCCTGGGGGGACCCTGCCAGAGGCTGTGGGGCGGGAGGTGTTCACAGCCTTCCCCTCACTGGAGCTCCCGAGCGCTTCTCCACTGCTGCAGCTTTCACCCACCCGTTGATGATGCTCGCCTCCAGCTTGCGTGCCTCTGTGACAGAGGGGGGGTCAGCTGGATTGTGTCCTCTAGAGAGAGCAGAGCAGTGTCAGTGACACATGGGCACCTTTGCCTCTTGCACAGGGAAGGCCAAGCCAGAAAACGAAAGGACTGAGATGAGCTGCTTTGGACCTCGTATTTATGGCCTGGAAAAGAAGTTCTGCTGGCGCTTCCCCCCCCCTCCGAAGAAGCCCTCTTTGGTCTGTGGCTAAGTGAGATCAAACCCCCCAGGGCAGCAGGATTTTGTCAGCCAAAGGAGTGTTCAGAACTTACCGAAGATCCAGGTGGTGAGCCCCTCCTTGAATGGTCAGAGCAATTAGGGAAGGACTGAGGCTGATGTTTATCTGGAAGGAGAAGGAGCAGAGATGATCTCTCACCAACTAACCAGCAGAACTGGACAACAATTCTGAAAACTGGAGGATGAGCTGGGGCAGGATGGTGAAAAAAGCATGGGATGAGATCCCTGGTATGACTCAGGGCTGATGAGCTCAGCCACCAAGAGGTAATTAAATGTGAATGAAGTGAGAACTCAGCCTATTTCCAGTACAGTTTGAAGTCACAGGCTCCTTTGGGCACTCTCAGCAGCCTGTTCTTCCTGCAGCCTAGAACATGGAACTTCTGCATTACAATCAGCAGCTCAACTAACTTAAAATCCAGTTCTGGGTAACTTTTGGTTTTAACATTTAAACTAGAGCTCTGCTACCCCTCTGAAGATTTGTAGAACCCAAGCCAAAATACCCCCTAGTCTGAGGTGCTGCTCACAGCTACTGGTTGGTCTCACCAAGGATGCTGAGGCTGGAGAGAACAAAGAGCACTCGTGTTGGCACCAAGTCTCAACACAAACATGACAGCTGCAGTTCAGACCCCTGGCTGTTGGATAAGAGGGTCCTGCTGTGTCTTCTCTGGTGAAGCCACCTCTGCTGCCTCAGTTTTCCTGGCCGATGGACTCTATTCATTGTGTCCATCATTAATGTCTTGCGGCTCCTGAATGGGTCAGCATAAAACAGCTGCTTGCAGAAACTCAATTGGGTTAAGGAGGAATTGCTGGTGCTGCTCTTAAAGGGAGAAGGTACCTGCTTGGAGTGCAGGAGGGCACATGCTTACCCCACCGCCAGCCCATGGATCCAAGTCTCCATTTGAAAAAATGATGTTGCTGGCACTGTTCAGGTCTGAAATTCAGAGAAACAGCATTTGAGAGACCTTCTTCCTGTCATTTACCCAAGTGTAAGTGTTGCCACTGCAGCAAACATGGCCAACAACAGAAAAAAAACACAGGGAATAAAACACGTACAAAGGTAGGTACAAAGGGTACAAAAAGGTCTGGTTGGCTCAAGTCAGCACAAGACTTAATTCCAGGACTTGTTAGCGTGCTGTGCCTGTCCCATGGAGCTCAGGGGGGCCAGTCAGACAACTACAGAGTAATGGGACACAGCCAGCACAACTCACCTCCTCCCCAAAAGTTTGTCTGCAGCCAGCGTGGCCGTGGTGTCACCTGCCATCTCCTCTGGCAGTACTGCTCCCGCATGGCGGCTGTGAAGGGCATCTCAGGGAACATGTCGGTCACGTTGTTGCTGTTGAAAGTTAAGTTGATCTCCGTGCAAACCTAAGAGAAGCACAAGACATGTCACGGGCCAAGGGAAAACCGAGGAGGCGGCTGAAGCCTACGGGTGTTTCCAACCCCTTACCTGGTAGTCCCAGGCCTCGGAGTCTGAGCCAGTGCCACAGCCCGTGGGGTCAGCACAGGACTGGTACAGCTGGTATATGTTGTAACACTGGGCTGAGCCGGAGGAGTTGTAGAACACCCCTGCCAGGAGGGAACAGAGCACAGAGCTAAGCGATCAGGAACTCTTTGTACTCCCACCCACCACCTCCTGTGTGAGCCTCGTAGCACGATCCAGCAGAGGGGAAGATACCTCAGCTGGGGCTGCCCCATGTTAAGTTACTGACCCAACTTCATTCCAAAGCTTTCGCACTGCATCGAGCCTGGCTGCATGTTACCATTTGGTTCTGCTGTACCCAGGTGGAGGAAGAGGCTTCCAGGTGCTCTGGGCTGAGTCTGCTCATGCCAGAAGCCAAGTGACCAGCTCACTTGTCCTTGGGAGAGCCCCAGCTTCCAAGCCCAAACACAACCAGGAGCAGGCTGTGCACGGGACATCAGCTGTGTGCTTCAAACTGGCCGGGAATGCTGAGACTCTCCAGTCACCTCCCGGAAAGTAGCTGGTGCTGAATGCATCAGGCTTAGTCCCAGGGCCAAGGGTGGCATGGCACAGACAGGATTTTGTTTTGACTGTTGTTCAATAAGGGAAAGACAGCATGTGCAGGCTTGCCCAGACAAAAGAGGCCCTGACCAGGCAGCCCATTGAAGCATAGCTGAGGAGCTGTGGGAGAATGAGCTGCTTTTTGTGCAGATGGGGAGTTACCAGATAGCGAGGAGGAGGAATGCGGCTACACCAGTGGCCAGCGTCACAGCTCACAGGCAAACCCCACAAACACTGTGGGCTTTGTGTGATAACCAGGACCAGCAGATCCACTTGCAAACAGTCTCAGTCAGCTCTGCAAGGCTGAGGGCACTGGGACCTGTGGTGTGCTGGGCAGAGGCCACCGAGGAGGGAGCCTACTGCAGCCTTGGGACGGCTCCACAGCCTGGGCAGCACGGCCTTGCCTCCCCACACGCAGGGAACTGCTGGTTCAGCTGCCAGAAGCTGCTCAGGAGCTGCAGTGAGTGTGCAGCAGAGTCCTGGGGTTGCTCCAGGGCTGCACACCTCCAAGCAATGCTGCTCAGCTCCCCAGCCACGGCGAGGCTGGTGTCTGACACCTACCTGGCCAAACTCCTGGAAGGGCTCGGCAGCCTCCGCTCACAGAGAGCGCTGTGCGACGTGACACTGGAGGCAGAAGGGGTTCACTTTCCAGCCCACAAGATCATTTTAGCATCAGCGAGTCATTACTGCAAGATCCTGTTTGTTGGAAACTTGTCAAGAGCAAGGAGCCCAGGTGGCAACATTCAGCTGAAAGCTGTCAGTGCTGCTGGACTGAGAAATGTTCTCAACTTCATTTACTCCAACAAACTAGACCTCTCCTTACAGAACATTGAGGAGACCTTCAAAGCTGCAGAAACCCTCCTGGTTCGGGAGGTGATCAAGCTGTGCTTTCACTTTCTGGAGGGTTGCTTGAACTCTGAAAACTGCATGGATGTCCTTAACATTGCTAAAAAACTGGGCCCGGAAGAGTTGAGACAGAAAGCCATGTGCTATGTAGGGCAGCATTACCAACAGATCCTGGCTGATCCTCAGTGCTTGAAAGACCTGGACCGAGAAACCCTTTGTGAAATTTTAGCCAGGACAGACACATCAGGATGCAGCGAGCTGGAGCTGTTCCAGGCAGCAGTAAGCTGGCTGCAGCACGACTGCACGCGGCTGAAAGATGCAGCAGATGTTTTAAGGCATATAAGATTCCCTCTCATTCCTCTACGGGATCTGCAGAGATACATCCAGGAAGTGCCTCTTATGAGGCTGGATCCAGGCTGCCACAGGTACCTGCAGGAGGCCCTGAGTTACCACTCCCAGCTCTATGCTCAGCCAGTCCTGCAAAGCCAGAGCACCAGCATCCGCACTGGATCCACCATGCTGCTTGTGGCTGGTGGCAGAACCACTGACAATGACACGTGTGGAGAGATGTGGGCTGCAGATCAAAGCTGCATCACCTGGCACAAGGTTGGGGACCTCTGTGTGCCAGTGTACAACCACTGTGTTGTCATCCTCAGTGACTTCCTCTTTGTCATCGGGGGACAGTGCAAATTTGATCCCACAGGAAAACAACCAACAAATGAGGTAAGATGCAAGAAACACTTATCCTTGGAAAACTATCTGGGTGAGGGGGTGAGGGAAGGAGGGCTCCATTCCTCTTGCCCATGGCTGAGCTCCTACCTCTATACATTTCTTAGTGCTCTGTGCAGTACTGAAAGCCCTTGAGAATGCAGCTTCTGAACTCTCAGGTCTTCTGCCTGGAGAGTAAAAAGACTTGTGCAGGATTTTATTATTCCCCAGATAGCTGCAGTGAATGTCCTAGAAAAAACCATCACTTTTCTTTTTTTGTTGTTCCCCTGCTTCCAGGGGCTTGTTTCAGCATTGTGCTTAATTCCAAAGCGTTGCTGCCAGCAGCAGCTCTGCTCCAGGGACCTGACAGTGGGAGGGAGCTCAGCAGAGGACACTGAAGCAGAAGAGCTGCAGCACCAGCCTGGGCCACAGCCTGAGCCCAGCACTTGTTGTGCATGGTTCTGCAGACACTGCCCTTGCTCAGTGACCTGGGCTTTCTAACCAGGACTGAAAAACAGGTCTGGGGAGGTATTTACTGCCAAACATGAGGTGAGTGGAAGTGCAGCCTTACCCGAGCTGCTGTGCCCCTGTGGTGATGCTACAAGGGACAAGAAACCACTCCTGCCATCTGGGCTCTTCTCTTCACTACACACTCAAACCAGCAGCAGAGGTGGAAAATGTACTTGTTTAAATCTCACTGAAACAGTTTTGAGCTGACAAATGCTAGTTTGTGAAACAAAGGTATTTCATTAAGCCAATGTTTTTCACCTCCTGCTTGCAGCAAGCTGAGAGCCCAAGCTGTTCCCAGGTCCCCTAGACCTGCAGAAAGGCCACACCTGAGCCCAAAGCTCCACTGGGGAGGTGCTGCCAGGTCAGATGGCTGACACTGGGAGTTGGGCCCGTCCAGGTTTGAACATAAAACCTCCTTCAGCCCTGGGAAAACGTTTATCAGTTCTTGAAGCCACGCAACACAGGAGCCAGCTGCCCACTCCCTGCTAACCACCACCAATCTGTTGTGATCCCAGGTTTTCCGATTTGATCCCCGCAACAATTCCTGGCTGCAGGTCGCCAGCATGCTGGAGAGGAGGACACGCTTCCACGCAGACGTGGTGTCTGAGCACATCTTTGCTGTAGGTGGTGGGACACTGCTGGGAAGCCTCACCTGCACTGTGGAGCTGTACCAGCCTGCTGACAACAAGTGGGAGTTTGCAGCTCCTTTCCCCATGCCTATTGCTGATCATACAGGCACAACCCACAAGGGAATCCTCTATATTTCAGGTGATAGCTCGTAGAAAGTAGCATATTTAATACTGTTTCATTGGGTTTTGCTGGCATCTTAATGTCCCAGTCTAAGCCTGCACCCACACCCCTAACACCCACAGCTCTCATGTCCCTTTCCTACTATGTCAGCACAGCTGCCCTCTGGAGTGGCAGGAATTATTTTCTTTCCCAGACATCCTGGACTGATCTAGCCCAGATTAATTGCAGAGATGCAATTAATGCACAGTCTCTGTGCTGTCCAGCACACCCGAGGACTCAGGGGCAGGGAAGGTGGTACATGGGGTCTCTGTCCTGCCCAGAGGTGTCCCCAGGGACAGCGAGCTCCTGCGTGGGCAGTGCCAGGGGGAATGGCTGAGACTCAGTGTCAAGTCTCTGCTTTGACTCAGCTGGCCCAGGGTGCCACAGGCAGCTCATTTAACCCTCCTGGTCCTGTTTCTACCAGACAGCAAGGGAAAAATTGCCTCACAGAGCTTCAGACATACCCTTAGTTACCCAGGCTGGATAAAGCTACACTCGTTGGGTATTGCCCTCTGAGCTACTGGGTAACTGCAAAGGGATTTGGCCAGCCCACAGCCCTGCCCAAGTAAACTGAACACAGCAGAGCTTTATTTCAGTGCAAGATTTAAACACAACCTTTATGCAGAGTGTCCATGAGCAAGGGGTTATGGCCAACCTGAAATATCATCTTCCTGGTCTTCAAAGGCTCTCTGCAGGCTGGATTCCCCAGGCAGGCAGCTGGGGGCATCTACCCTTCCTACAGCATCAGCTTCCTTCTGCAGGGAGCTTTGTTTTTGAAATGCACCCCTGAAATACCCCAGTGGGTGCCTTATGAAGAGGAAAAGTTGACAGCAGTTCTGGCAGATTGGCTCTGACCTGTCAATGAGATTTGAAGACTTTTCTTTCAAACCACTATTTTGTGACTGTGCATGCTGGAAGCAGATTCCCTAAAGCTGTTCCTGGTTACACCTGAAATACCCCCAAGGGCTTTATTCAGAAATCTTCTGTGGAAAACCATTTACAGAAAGAGCCATAACCAGTTGGGTATTTTCTTTCTCTTTAAAACACCTGAGAAGCTCAGCTTTTAAATTTCATACTGCACCAGCTCTCCAGAATGGCGCAAAACTCTAAATCTGAGCTTCTGGCGTATTTTAAAGAAGAAAGATCAGACCTGCTGATGTTTGCAGATGGTTTGCTGGCTGTCAGATGGATATGTTTTCAAGAGTTCTGCTCTCCTTCTAGGGGGCTTCTCTGGGGGTAAAACCTTACGAGACACTTACAGCTACCTCCCTCGCCTCCGCCGCTGGATTAGCAACAGTGCCATGGCCTACACCCGCTGTGACCATGGGATGGCAACAGTCAGGGACAGGATCTTTTGCATTGGAGGAAGGACACTAAAAGGAGTAAGTTAATTTGCTCTTATAATCCCAAATCTGATCCCAAATGGGGTCTCTGCATTGCTAGGCCCAGACTGGTTTACTCCCAACAGTTTGACCAGTAATTTTATCTTTTCTTTGTGGGCTGACACAGATTCCAGTCAGGCCAATAAGCATGTGGCTGCCCTGACAGTCCTGTGCTTAGAAGGTGCCTTGCTGTCACACTCTACGTGCTAGAGTACAAGGACTGTTTAAAGCATTTTTTTAAACAGAGAAAACATATGGTGGAAGCACAGGCTGCTAACACAGGAAAACTTCAGTGTGAAACTCTGATAGTGGCCCCAAACACTCAAACATCTTGTGTGAGCTGGGAGGGTACAACACACTGGCAGATGGGAAGAGACACTAACCCAGATTTTAGGAAAGATGGGCTCAAGTCCTGTAATACAAATGAAGTCTCTTCAAACCTGGATTTCCCATCTCTAAAAGATAAGGGAAAGCACTGCCCAGCCTCCTGGGGAGGGCAAGTGGGAAGTGACCAGACAGGGTCCAAAGGCTCCCTCTAGGAGAATCCTATTCCATGAAGAGAACTGAGTTTTCAGAGATTATGCATTCCCATTTGCAAGTGTAAAGACTCAGGAACCAGCCTGATTTTACCATGACAGCTATGGTTTCTTTTGAAGGAATGTGGGCATCTCAGAGTACTTAATTGTTCACTGAGAAAGGGATAGAAATCCATACAGAGAAATGCAAACCCAGTTGTTCACAGTTCACTGCAATATAGTTCCCATTTCCTTTCTAATGTGTGAAGTGTTCAGAGAGCAGCAGGACTTGGGCTATGCAGGTTCCAGCAGGAACCTGGGGCATGCTGCTCAGCTCACTCCTCTGATTTCTCTTTTAAAGCCATGCCATGCTGGTGTTGTAGTCAGTGCCTTTTGAGGCTTTGATGGATGAATGTAGCACCTTGAGCCCTGGGGTATTCAAACACTGGTTTCCTTTATCACAAACCAAGTGATCCTGACATGACAGTGATACTTGAGGCACGATACAACAGGTGCATGTTGCTCTGGTTCTCTGCAGGCAGAGGAGTGGATTCCTGTCAATGAGATGGAATGCTACTGTCCTGTAAGCAATCAGTGGACAACACTAACACTGTCCCCTCCCTTCAACTGCTGCCAATTCAGCATCACAGCCCACGAGTCTACCCTCTACCTGGCAGGAGGTGGGTCACTGCAGCACATGCAGAAAGAAGACAGTGTTTTCCTGTATGACACAGAGGGGAGGGTATGGAAGAAAGCCAGTCCCCTGCCTAAAGCTCTGGTGGATCACACCTCTTGCATGATCAAACTGCCCCAAATGGATGTAGCTGGTGAGATGAGGAGAGGCACAAAGTACTCCCCCATGAGAGTCAGGAAGAAATCTACCTGCAGCTTGTTCACCACAAAGAAACAAGAGTCACCCTCTGCTTCAGAGAAGGAGTAGGACATGAATAGGTCAAGATCTGACAGTGACATTTGTACGTCAGCAACTCTGCAATTAAAAGCAACTTGAGATATTTTATGAGGAAGTCTTCAAAAGAGCTTTGTATTTGCCTTACAAACACTGTTGGCTGACAAATTAAGTACTCACTGAGATAAATATTTAGGACTGTCTTGCCACTGGATTAAGACCTAGAGCTCTGTGATGACAACAAGTAGGCCAGAAAAGAACCAAGTACCTTCAAAGACCACATTTCATGGCAAGTCAACAGGCTAAGGGGCTGCAATGGCTGAAAAACATCATGAGGATAAGTTTGGAAAGGTGTAAGAATGAAACCAAGGGCCACCATGGGACTTCCTGACAGTCAAAGCCAACATAGGGCAACACATCCCAGCAGATCAGTCATACCAGAACAATGGCTCTACTTACAGCTGCCTCTGGAAAACAGGGAGTTAAAGAAAAGACCAAAGTGGTAATATTAACTCACCAACAAGAGCAGCCAGGCCTTGAATTGGGTCTGTGTGGGCAAGGATTTTTTCACAGCCGACCTGAATGAGACAGAGTACAGGTGATTACAGACAGGAGAGTTAACAGTCTCTGCTCCATGGAGGGGTTAAGCTGGAAGATTCACTAAAATTACCATTTACACATTTTATGGTTCAGCAGCTTTCCAAGGACATAATGCAACAGGTTTTTGTGGGCTGTTTTGCTTTTTTCCACCTCCCTTTTAGCAACAAACTACGTAGAAACAAGGGGATGGGGGCAGGGCAAGCAGTTCCCTTACCAAGTAAGTGGCAGTGCAAAGGCCACAGTGATACACAACAGCTCCTTCTTGCTACAACCAGAATATTTTAATGCCCCTTGCCAAGGAGAGGTGTAGAATATTTATTTCCATTTTACAGGCTGTTAAACAGACCCTGGAAAGGAACTGGATTCAGATCTCCATCCCTACCCACCAAGAAAAACACATCTATGAAAATGTGTTGAGGTGGGCTGCAACAAAACCACTGTTTTTTTTTAAGCTATGGATTTTTAGTGTTTAAAAGCTGAAGCCAACAAGCTTGCACAGACCTTTGTGTCTAAGGTGAAGGCAAAGGCTAAGAGTGGCTCCAGCAAAGCCCCCCTGACAAGCCCCTCAGCAGTGCATTTCAAAAACCAGTGGTCATCATCACAGAGAAGTTTAAAAGTGGAGATTTAGTCAGAGTGGAAGGGCTGCAATGTGCCCCCACATCCTCCTGCCACCACCACTGATGGTATGAGCCTGGAAGTGTCCTGGCTGTGCAGCCTCTGTACCTTGGTCATCAAGGGTGCCTCTTGCTGCTGTGCAGAAGAAACTGTGCCCAGGCACTCACCTGCACGGGATTGGCAGGGAGCTGACCCATGAAATCTGTTTTGTAAGGGTAGTTCATCATGGCCATCATGGTGAAGGCATTTCTAGCAAACCCAAAAAGCTGGTAAACATCCTCCTTGTTAGAGATCTTATTGCATGTGGCCATTCTGCTGCTGATTTCATCATAGGCTGTGGATGGAAGGCAAACAAAAAGCACAAACTTCAACACAGGAAAATCATACCAGGCATATGAGGTTTCTAGTGGGAAGGACACATTATGTCCACATTTACACACAGGTGGACGTTCAGACAGCCTTTCTGTGCAGTTTCACCATCCCCCAGGCCACACTCTGGCCCTGCACAGATGCCCAGACATCCCTGGGGAGCCCAGAGGGAATCAGCACCCACTGAGGCAGGAGCAGCCCTGGCTGGCACAGGTATGAGCCTGTTCTTGCCAGTCCCTGCCTGGCTGCCCACTCACTGTCCAGGTCAGTGCTCATGCAGGAGAGCAGGGTCAGCACACATCCCAGAGGGATTCAACAGCTGCAAGAACTGGCAGGAGGAAAAAAGGAAAGAAAAAAACCACAAAACAAAAACCAAAGAGCTCCTTGGGAACTGGGTGCTTTTGGACTAAGAACTGCCAAGTCAGACAAGTCTTCACAAAGTCACAGAGAACTCCTAGGATGTGCCTCCAAACCTCTGCATCATGCAGAGGTCAACCAGAGCCAAGAAATCTGTCTTTGAAGACATCCTTTAAGATGCACATTTCTGCTGGGCAAAGCTGCAGAGATCTTCACCAGTCTCTGTCCTTGGCTTCACCCAACCAGCCAAGGTTGGAAATGAAAGGACTTTGATGGCTGCCTCAAGACAGAGATTGCCTTACAAATATTTCTCAGATATGTCCCGTGAGTGTCACACCCACCTGAGCTATGGTGAGGGTGTTGAGGACAGGCACCTGGTGCAACATGAGGCTCTACCAGCATGAAATGCACGAGGTTTGCACCTTAGGGTGTTTTGGGCTTTGGCAGAGTAGAGGTTTCATCAGCTCTGTGCAAGCCCTTACATGGATGCTTTCATTCTGGGTCATTACTAATTAAATTACTAATTTTAACTCTATTACTAATTTTATTACTAATAATTAGTAATCTTAACTCCAACTGAAACTCTTCATTAAATCAGAAATCAATCATAGCAGCAGCAAGAGGCAGACAGGTGGGCATTTGTGCTGATTTCAGTGAACCAATGGAAGACCCAAATAAAGTAAAACTGAACCAACTTTTTCCTCCCAGCTGGGACTGTCCCTGGCTGCCTTGGGAACCCATCTGCAGGGCTCTCACTTCTCACCTCCATGCAGGCTCAGGTCCTTTATCTGCTGGAAGGCTTTGCGGACAGCTGTGACACAGCCTGGGCTGGACTTCTGAAAATCCTGAAAGGACAGAAAAGACCCAGGACTGCAGTTGCACAGAGGATAAGTTGCACGGGGAAGAACTGCCAGAAGAGCCAAGAGATGACAGGAGTGACTGGCTCCCTGGTCAGAACCTCATTTGCATCTCCAGGAGCAGAAACCCCAGGGCTCTGGCCTGGTCCTCCAAACAGTCACCATCTCCCAGCAGAAATCAACAGTCTGCACAGCTCAGACCAAGCACCAACTGTTCCAACAGGTCTTGCTGGGATGCACTTTGTGGAGCAAGCAGCAGAGAGAGGAGACACGTGCCTTGCCCAGCCCATGGAAAGGAGGTGCCAGGCTGCTGGGCCCAAAAGTGTTTTGTTGTTTTCAGCTTGGTTGGTTGTTTTTTTGTTTGTTGTTTGTTTTTTTTTTTAACACAATAGAGTCATTCAAGCACTACTTTGGGAACCAAGGCTGTTTTTTCTTCTTAAGCCTGCCAGATAATGAAGACAGCCATGTCCTTTTACTTGGACATGCTCAAGGAGCATCAGGTCCAACCTTTCTGCTTCTCAGAGTGAAAGCAGAAGTGCCCCAGCTAAGGCAGTGCTCAGCCACCACATCTGCAGCTGCTGCTTCTCCTTGCAGTTTCCCATTGAACTGCATTCTCTGAGCAGCAGACAGATGTCTGTTTTAACACATGGAAAAGGAAGAAAATAATGCTCCTGAAAAGAGATGCTACTTACTGCTGTTACATCCCTGAAGAACTGGGTGGGGTCTCCAAGACCAGCCACAGACAACAGAGGAGCACTGGCAGCTAATGCTCCATCCACAATGTTGGGGTATTTCATCCTCATGTAAGCACTCAGCATTCCTCCATAGCTGCCACGGGAGAGAAGAGAGTTCCTCTGCTTTAAAAGACAACTTAGACCACAGTAAACCAAAAGCTCAGGGTGGTGTTCACAGGCTTCCCTAACCCAGGGCAACAAGAAGCTTATGGATATCTAGTAAATGCCACCCTTGTGTAAAAAGATCCAGTTCTGGTCCATGACAAGCACACTGTGTGTTGTGACTCTCCTTTTCCCAAGTGCTCACATCAACTCTGCTGGGACCAGAGCAGGGAATAGGATAGGGGAGATGTGAACAAATAAATCAGAGCTTAAAGCCTCCTTGGGAGCTTCACTGCCAGGCACACAATCTGCAGATATGTCCAGGGTTGCTAAATAGACTCAACATAATAAAAATTATTCGTATGCCAGTGTTTGTGGAGTTAGTCCAAGGTCACTCCTGGGGGTGACAAATGACATCCCAAAACACAGGGAAGAGCTGGCCTGACTCCAACCCTCCCTGTGCAGGAGTCTCCTTCCCACCACCTCAGGTAGAAGCAGTAAGTATGTGCTTGAGAGCCAAACAGATGGATGATAACAGCACAGCTGTGGCTGGGAAAGGATGCAGGGAAGGGAGGGAGTGCACACAACCCTTACCTGCCTCCAAAAGCAATGACAGGGCAGTCTGAACCCTTACCTGCCTCCAAAAGCAATGACAGGGCAGTCTGCAGCACCATACTGCTGCTTGAGCTCAGTAATCAGCACAGCATAGTCAGCAAGGGCTTGTTCCATGGTAAGCAAACCAGTCTTCTTCAGCTGTGTTGACTCAAGTCCAAATGGAAGAGACTTCCCATAGTACCTCTGAAAGGAAAGAGAGATGCTGTGGGAATGCTAGTGTCAAGGTCTGGATCTTCTCTGTTCTCACTGTAGAACTAGGAGAAGCACCAACAGGAGGTGACAACGCAGCACGTGGCATCCTCAAAACCTTTTTGTGCAGAGAAAGGGCCTTGTCTCCTGCACTTGATAAACAGAGACCTTCAGGACATGTCCCAGACAGCCCAGGACTTCAGTGGGTGCCAAGTGGGCACTCAGCACACATCTCTCCCCTGAAATCCCCCACTAGAAAAGGCAACAGGGCAATCTCTGCATGTGTATGTTGTGGAGTATCAGATGGAATAGAGTGGTGTGCCTAGGGAAGGGCTGGCTTGGGACTGAGCAGTATAGAAATATTAATTTTTTCAATATTAAATTTATCCATAATTCCATATATACCCATATATATCCATATCCATAATTTTTTAAATATTAGATTTATCCATACAAAATAACTTTCAAGTCCAGTGTGGAGTTCAAGGCCTGTAGAAACTACTCACAACAGCACTGGTCTAAAACACATACATCATGGCATGGGTTTTACTGAAACAGAAGCCTGTACCCTGGAAGGTGTAGTGAAAAAAAAAAACAAAAAAAGGAGCTGTGGTTAAGTAAAGAAGAGGTGCTACTATGAGGAGAAAGCTTAGAGTAGGTACACCTCAGCTTCATAGCAAGAGATGATGTTATTCCTCCAAATCTGCAAAAAGCTGAATTCAGTAATACTGACCAGAAAAACTCTACAGGGTGAATTCCTACATACTCACATGCTCAGCAAAAACCACAAGTGCTCGCTCATCCTTTGCTAATTCAAATATGAAGTCAGAGTTCTGAGCAAAAGTCCAGATGTCACCTTCATTGCCAGTATAGAAAAAGATGGGGCCAAATCCTTTCTTCCAGAACTTTTCTGAGTGAAATAATTGACAGAAGCAAATTAAAAAAAAAAAAAAAAAAGCAACAACCAAACAAAACACGAGCATGAAATTATTCTGCTTTTGGTGAGAGGGCAGGAATTTAACAGGAAAGCACTCTGAACCTGCTGATCCCCGAGATCTGAGCTAGGCAATAAAGGTCTAGGAAAGACCAGGCTGCAGAAATCTCTTTTTTGAGATGGGTTGAATAAGAGTTTTGAGGAGCACATGGCCCGAGGCTTTCATTTTGGCCTGAAAATCCCTAGAATCTCAATTCTGCAAAGTATTTGGAAACAGCTGCTTTCCAAAAGAGCAATTTCCCATTTATATTCGCAGCTCATCCCCCAAAGTCTGAACAGAATGGACATGAGGGAACTGCCTGCATCTCTCTGCTGTGATGTGCAATGTGGAGTCAGGCTGTAAATCACATATTACAGAATGGTTTGGGCTGGAAAAGACCTTCAAAGATCATCCCCCCTTCTGCAGGCAGGGGCATCCCACTAGACCAGGCTGCTCCAAGCCCCTTTGACCTGACTTCAGATACCTCCAGGAATGAGGTATCCACAGCACCTCTGGTCAACCTGAGCCACTGTCTCACATCCTCATACTAAAAAAATTTCTTAAGTCCTGTCTGAATCCACCACCCTCTATCAGCTTAAATCCCTACCCTCTGTCCTGTTACTGCAGGCCCTGCTAAAAAGTCTCTCTCCAGTTTCCTTACAAACTCTCTTTATATACTGGAAGGTGCTCTAAGGTCTCCCCGTTGCAGCCTTCTCTTCTCCAGGCTGAACACCCCAAACTCTCTCATCCTGGCTCCAGAGCTGCTCCAGCCCTCCCAGCAGCTCCAACAGTGTGTTGTGGAGCCCAGAGGTGCACCCAGCACTGCAGGATTAGGGTCTCACCAGAGCAGAGTGGGAGAATCCCCCCCCTTGCCCTGCTGGTCGTGCTGCAGGTGATGCCAGATATGCTGCTGCTGACAGACTGCTATATGTGTAACACACACAGATCTCTTCTCATATATCGTATCATTTATATATGATGATGATGAAGATGAGGTGCTTCACCCTCTGATCTTTTTATAACCAAAGGCAAACTGAGACTGGCAGGACCAGCTGACCCCCTATGTCAATACTTGCTTATCTAACAAACAGTTGCTTTAATCCTTGCTGACTTTAACAAAGATTTGATGTTAGCTTAGTCTTAAATTGCAAAGGAATTACAAGGGATAATAAATAGCTTTCTTCAACAACAGACCTCATACCATCAGCTGAGTGTTGATTTCATCACATTGCCACTTTGTCCAAAGGAACCCCCCAGCAGCAATCATCCTGTGGGCCCCTGCAGGGTGTCACATGAGGCCATCTCCATTAACAGAGGTATGAATTTAATTCTTGGAATCCTCAACACAGACTTACCAAAGGAGAATTTGGCTTGCAAATATGTTTGAAACCATTGGGAGAAACTGCTGCTCTTTGTTAGCAAAGAGGCTGATCCTCCTTCTGTGTTGCATTTCCCTTGAGTATCAGTTGGGCTGCTGAAGTGCTCCCTTTATTTTGGCTTTCTTGCCAACGTGTTTTGTGGCTCCTGGGGTAAACAACCATCCATGGGAGCCAAAACAAAAAAAAACAGGTTGCTTAAAAAGGTATCTATTTTTAGACTGAAATCCTGAGCAACTGCCAGCTAAACTCAAGATGAGCAGATGCCTGGTTGTGAAATAATAGTCTCATTTTTTCTAGTAGTCTGAAAAGTCCCATATTGCACAAGAAGTAGTAGAGGGCTGCTGCAACTGCTCTGGAAGTTTGAGTAAGGAACTATTTGTAAAGCAGAAAAACTGCAGTGGTAATGTTTTGTTTTGTTGGGGTTTTTTTCCTCGCAAATATTATTTAGTCCTGTCCAGGACACACAGATAAAATACTACACTTTAAAAAGAAAACAAATAAAAACTATGCAATGCTTTATAGCAGGCAATCTCAAAGTTCTGTTCAAAAATGGCAACTGAAATTAGTGAAATTTCCTCCTTGGGTGCACTATGAAAATTCACCAGAGTCCCCATCTCTGAAATGTTTCTGAGTGGGTGCAGGTGCTGAACGAGCTGCAGGAGGGGAGATTTGGGGGTGTTCAGCCTGGAGAAGAGAAGGCTGCAATGGGGAGACCTCAGAGCACCTTCCAGTGCCTGAAGGGGCTCCAGGAAAGCTGGGGAGGGACTGGGGACAAGGGCTGGGATGAGGGGGAAACGGTTTCAAGCTGAATGAGAAGAGATTTAGATAAGATGTTAGGAAGAAATTCCTTGGTGTGAGGGTGCTGAGCCCCTGGGTGCCCCCAGAAGCTGTGGCTGCCCCATCCCTGGCAGTGCTGAAGGTTGGATGGGGCTTGGAGCACCCTGGGCTGGTGGGAGGTGTCCCTGCCCATGGCAGGGGTGGCACTGGATGATCTTTAAGGTCCCTTCCAACCCAAACCAGTCCGGAATTCCCTAAAGCCAAGGGAATGGCTGGCTCACGGGGTGGCCCAGTGGACTCCTGGCTGCCCGAGCACCGGGGCGGCTCAGCCTCCCCCTGGGAGCGGCTGAAGCTCAGACAGAAATTTATCCCCTGCCCTGCTCGGCCGCGGCACAACCCCGAGACCCACCTGAGACGAGGTAGCGCTGCGGGAAGGTCTCGTTGCCCCAAGTCTCGAAGTTGAAGTGGTCCCGCACCTGCTGGAAGATCCGCTCCTCCAGCCCGGGCCCGGCTGCGGGGGTGGCTGAAGGGGGGGGG
>JAAWXA010000033.1:2225377-2289850 GCA_038090715.1 Florisuga fusca
GGGAATCGTCAGTGGGGGGAACCGGGGCACCACCACCCGCCAAGCCCCGAGGAGGGGCTGAGAGGTCCGGCCCGGCGGGGGGTGGTCAAGGTCCAGACGGACCCGGGAGCGGGCGGCAGGGTCCGGCCTTGGGGCGGGGGGGGTGGTTCAGGGTCCGGGGACACGCACCGGGTGCGGGGTAGGCCGGCACCGGCACCAGCAGCAGCAGCAGCAGCAGCAGCAGCATCGGGAGCGTTTCCATGGCGACAACCCGGCAGCACCGCCACGCGCACCGGGACCCGGTGTCCCGCGTGGGAACCTCCGGCACCCAGTCACGTGATCCCCGGGACTCCGGCGTCACGCGACCATCTTCCTCCCCCACGTGGTCGGCGGTACCGGGCGCCGCCATCTTGCCCCGGCTGGGAGCCTCCGGCTTCGCGTTCCCAGGGGCGACCCGGTTCCGGGAGCCGGGGCGGTGCGGTGGGGACAGGAGGGGTGCAGAGGGTGCGGTGGCGTGGGATCCGGGGGGGTCCTTCCTTCCTTCCCTCCCTCCCCTCGGGAGGGTCCCGGCGGTGCCTCACGGCTCCCCGGTGCTGCCCGTTGTTGGTCGGCGGCCCCCAGTTCCAGAGTCCCGGTTTCGCAACCCGGTGGGTTTGTGTCATGGGGAGGAGGGGACATCAGACCTGGGGGCCGCCGACCTGATCCCACAGCGGAGACGGTCGGAGCCTCCCCGTGAGGGGATGTTGGATTTCTGGGTTCACATGTGGGGTGAGGGGGGGCAGTGGCCAAACGCTCACTCAAGTTTCCTTCTTGTTCTTTTCCTACGGCTGTGCACGGGGTGACCCCACACCCTTTCCCCCAGGGAATGGGGATAAAACAAACACCGACTCCGTGTCTGTTCTTCTTTCAGAGCAGGTGAAGGACCCAGGTCTGGGACAAGGCTGTGGGGGGCAGTGGGGGTGATGGGTGCACAGAACGGGTTCCATGGCTCTGGTTGGGGTGCTGGGAGCTCCACGTTCAGCCTGGGGGTGAGGAGGGTGCTGCTGCCAGGCCCCTGCTTCCCCGTCATCTTGCTGCTGGCTTCACCTCTTCAAACTTCTGCAGCTTTTGCATCCTGGGTGCTGGTTTTAGAAAGGACAAGTTGTGGCACCTGTGATGTGTTTGTGGGAGAAGGAAGAGCTGGGGAGGAGACAAAGCCCAGGCAGCTTGCAGGGCCCAGTTGAGGTACTGGGAATGTAGCCTTGGAGGAAATCAGGGTGAGACTCCACAGTGGGGTTTGTTGGCTCGTGTCCACCTCTCCTGGGGGGAGTGGTGGGTGAAGGACCAGCCAAGGAAAGGAAATCTGGAGGATGCTGCTCACTCTGAGCAGGAGGGTAGAAGAGTGTGACAGTGTGACAAGTGCATTCCTGTGGCTGGAGAGAGAGGGAGCTCTGAGAGAAACTCATGAGCAGCATGAAATAATTTAATGGGTGATTTCTCTCTGTCTTTAATTCCAGAGGGAGGCCTGAGCAGATGCTTCAGAGGCCATGCACCCATGATGGAGAAGGGGCATGGAGAAAGTTCCATTGCAAACTGGGCAGGGCTGGAGCTGCCAGTGTGGCTGTAAGCAAACCCAGCAGTACCTGTGGCCTAGCCTGACCTTGTTGTGCCAGGTGCTAAATAAACAAGCAAAAAAAAAGGCTTGTTTTTACCCCAAAGGGTCAGCACATTGTCAGCGTACTCAAAATGTTGCAAGCACTCCAAGGGATGTGTGTGAGTGTCATAGAAATTTTCTGTTTTATAAAGGAAGGGGTTTAGCTTACTGAAGACCAGAGAAAGTGTGGTAAGAAGATTTAAAAGATGCAGCCTCGGTGGGAAGCTTCAGAAGCAGCAGTTTCACGTGTCGTGTTACCGGCTGCAACCACACAGTGGCAACAGCACCATGGGGATGGGTCTGGTCGGGTGGTCACAGGATGAGGAAACCAAGTAGGAGTCAGATCCAACCTGTCTTGGCATGGTGAAAGAAGAGCAGCAGACTGAGGATGCATGAGAGGCTCTGTCCAGGGCTTCTTCAGGACTGCTTTTGTCCTCTGGTTCCTGCCTGAGGAGATGCAGGGATCCTGCTTCTTGCTGAAAGTTGCATGAGATTTATCCCTGACAGAGTGGTCACTTGGTTAAAAAGAATGGTTTTAGTTCATTAGGACTTATAACATTGTGCTTTCTGTATGAATTTGGTAGAATTAAAATATTAGAGGAGTTCTGCATTGTATTTCAACTACGTTATTTTAAAATTATTTGCCTACATTCCCAGGTTTGTGCTTTCAGTAAGTACAGTGTCATTGTAATTAAGATTATATCCCTGATGTTTTGGAAGCTGTTGTTTGTTTTGTTTTTTTTTTTTTTTAAACTGTTCCAACTTAATGCTCCTGGGCAGATTTAGTTCTGCAAAGGTTGAGGCTCAAGCAACTTTCCTCCTGTCTCCCAAGAGAGAAGGCTGTGACATAGGAGGTTCTTCAACTTCATAAGCCTCTGGATAATCTTTAGACATGTTAGTTTGAAATGTGAGCTGTTACAAAGAAAACTGAACACTTTAACAGGACATTGTTTGCTTTTGCAGGGGGAGGAAAGGCTGGAACTGGTCTGTGGTCCTACATGTGCTCAGGGTGAGGACATGCATGCATGCAGCAGGATTATGATCTTATTTTTAGACTATTGCTTATCTAAAATCTTTCCCAAAGAGCTTTGCAGAGTTAGGCTTTAAGTAATGGCAGCAAAGTGTGTAATCCAGGGCTTTAAGGAAAGAAGAAAGGATTTGTAGTCGTTGCCAAGCTTTATTAAGAGGCCAGGGAAATCCATGAGGTGACATGGGAAAAGGCATTCGTCCTGTTGGCAAAGGTTTTTCATCAAAGCCTTTTGTGTAAACCAGTCCTAATAAAGTAACATCTTTTAAAAAGGCTCTTAGTATCCTCAGAAATTAAAATACTTGCTTGTTCATGGGACAAAGAGCCAAAGGCTTTCCAAGATCTGAATAGAGAAATAGTCTGGTCTTGTCCCTCCTCTATCAATAATATTAAACTCATGCAAAGAAACTGAACTGAGAAGCCAAGTGCCTTCATTGGGGCACTTTCAAACATTCAGCCCTGGCAGCTCCAGCTTAACAGGCTCCTTTCAGTCTCCCTTGGTCAAATCCTTATCCTTGGTGGATTAAATGAGCCAGGGGTTGCTTGGGGTGACCTCTGGACCCAAACAGTGCAGTCCTGTATTTCTAGATGGCTGCCTTTGTATTGTATCTGTTACTTCAAAATTATATAAATCCTTCTTTCCCTGCCACAGGCTACCTGCTGCTGAGTTCCTGTTATGTTAAAGTGCAGAGTTTGGTCACCTGTCCTGTGGCTTTGCACTGCCTTTCTGTTGGTGGATTTCTGTTGTCAGCTAATGAGCTGTCAGCAGAATGGTCTCTTGATCCTACCTGACAGGATGGAAATGGGATGTTCAGATATATTGATAAGAGGAAGAGGCTTAAGGATATCATATCACATATGTGTGTATATATATGTATATATATCATAGAGTAACTGAGTAAATCCGGTTTCCTCTTTGGAGGCAGTAGGATCAGTGTATCTTCATTTACAAGAATTCCCAAAGTGCTTTTGGGATCAAGCAGTACCTGTTATATGCTCAGGTAAGCATGGGAGAGGTCCTTGCACTCCAGTGTGAGAAGCAAGTGGATAAAAATAGAGGAGATCCAGGAGATCAGAAATAGAGAGGTCAAGGGCTCAAAAAAGGAAGCACTGGATGTTGTCCTGTGTACTGCACAGGCCCAAAGGCACAGGAGGGGGGAAGCTGGCTCTGAAATTGCAGCCTGGCCATGTTACCTGGCCACTAACTTGGCCTTGAGTGTGCCCAGGTTGGAGTGAGGAGATGGGCGCACCCACCCACCACAGGGTGCTTGCTGTCACCCCTCCCAGGCACAGGTTTGTGCTGTTGGGTAAAGAGCCAGACCAGGGAGCTAAGCCAGGTGAAAAATAGTTTCCCTTTCCTCTTGTTAATTTTCTGAGGGATCAGTCTTCAGGTCTGGCTGACGGGGCAGTGGGTGAGGAGGCTGATGCTCGGGCAAAGGGACCCAATTCTGTGGTGCTCTGTTCAGTGTTGACAAACTTCTGATTATCCCATGTTACCCCTTGCTGGCAGCAGATATTTTGGCAGAGGCAGGCAGTCCCTGTGCTGACCAGGGGCTCCCTCCAAGGGTTTTGTTCCAGATGAGAATGCTGCTGTGCTGTCCTTGGTGTCTAAGACGGTGTGAGCTCCTGTCTCTTCCACGTTTTCCTTTTGCAGCCTGCATAACTGCTTCTGCCTCCGTGTCCCACCAGCCGTGGCATCCTGGGGCATTCCCGAGGGACCCGGCAGGGCTGGGGGAAGGAATCAGTGGGCTTATTGCCCCCTGGTTGCCAGTCCCACTCCCTGGCTGTTGCTTTTCGCTGGGGACCGGAATGTTGTGGAGGGGGCAGGGGTTGAACAGGTGTCTTGGTCATGCCTTGCTGTCCTGGGAGCTTGTCCTGCTCTGGAGCATGGCACAGTCACTAGTGCAGCACAGATGTTTCTGCTTGGGGCTGCCCCTGTTGCCATCTGCCTTGCTCAGGTCCCAGCTGGCTCCTGCATCATACAGGTTTTTATTTGTGTTGCCCTCACCAAATATAAAGGAGTCCTAAGTGCTTTTGTGATGGGTGGGGTTGCCCGTGGGCACCTCACCCCGTAGAAGCAGCGTTTGTATCAATGGAGAAATGCTGCTGTGCCCGCTGCACCAGGGGGGGTCACCCCTACTCCTGCCCCGTGGGGCCGTGATGGTGGGTGCTGTGGGGCCAAGCACCCTCACCCTGGGGGTGCAGGGATGAGAGGAAGAAGCAGAGATGGAGAGGTGCAAAGACTTGGCCCATGTCGGAGACCCCAGTAGAAGATGCGTGTGCTTTCCTTCCTCAGACTGGGCTCAGACGGGTGCTTCTGGCTTCGTGCAAGTACCGGGGAGTCTCAGTGGAGGATCTGTCACCATTTAATAGTCTGGGCTCCTTGATGTGAAGCTGGTGGCCATGCCAGGCCGGCTCCTGCTCCCATGTGCCTGTCTCTGGCGCAGCCCCCTGCCCTCCTGGGGGTGCCGGGGGGAGAGTCCGGCCTAGGGGGGAGCACTGAAGGGGGGGACAGTTGGGGGTCGCCTCTGCGGTGCCTCCCGGAGGAGGTTTGAGATCCCGAGGTGGCTGACGCCGAGGGGTGCCTGGGCTCGTGTTGGGCGGAGGCAGCTGACCCGGCAGCCGCGGCCTTTGTCCCGAGTGGGCCCGCGGGGGCAGCCGGGGGACTGGAAGGGGCGATGGAGCCTTCCCGGGGGGTGCGGGGCACGGCGGATCCCGTAGAGGGTCGGAGGACGGGGAGGGACCACGGGGGGCTGCGGGATGCTACGGACGNGGACCAGCCGGGCCGGGCTGAGCCGAGCGGGATCACGACGGGGGAGCGGCGGTGGGGTCGGGCCGGGCCGGGCCGAACAGAGGGCATTGTGTCCTGCAGGACCCGGGCCCAGCCCGAACAGGTGAGTTGCGCTCGGCCCGGGCGGGAGTCGTCGAATTGGGCCCAGGCTGCCCCGCGCCGTGTCTTGGAACGGGCCGGGGGACACGGGCCACCCCGCCCCATTCCCCGGGCACCCTCGGGCTCCTCTTCCTCCCATCCCGGAGCGGAGCCCCCGCCGCCTCGCCCGCAGCTCTCCGTGGTTCCGCTGTCCCCGGTCCTGCACCGGATCCCTTTGTTCCCGGTCCCGTCCGTAGCATCCCGCAGCCCCCCGTGGTCCCTCCCCGTCCTCCGACCCTCTACGGGATCCGCCGTGCCCGGTACCGGGACGCTCCGTTTCTGCGGCTCTTGAGCCGCGTCCTCCCGGCTTTGAAGCTGCCGCGCTGCCCTCTCCTGGGACGGAGACCGGGGTGACCCCTCCCCAGCCACCGCTTTGGACCCAGGGCTGCGGCGGGGGGATGGGGAGATGCTGCTCCTGAGGGGCTGGCGGGGAGCTTCGGGGCATCCCTGACCCCCGTAGAGGGGCATCCCTGACCCCCGTAGAGCCAGAGGTGCCCCCCGGACCTGTCCGTGGAGAACAAATGTCTCTCGCACTGTTGGAGAAGAGCTCTGGGCTTTCCGGAGTACTGCAAGAAAAAAGTAGATCCCAACGGGGGAGAAAACAACAGTTTGTGCTTGGTGTGGAGTTGCTCCATGTCACCCTTCCCTGTGTCCAGGCAAGTAGTTTGCCTTCGGTGCTGCTCTGATGCTGCTTGCAGACTGTGCAGATGCTGGCTTATGTTGGTTTGCTGAAGGAAAGATTCGTTTTCAGCCCAGAAAAGGTTTCTCTTCCCCTGCCCTGTCTTGGTGCACCCAGATTGGAGACACGGATCTGCCCCAGAGCAGCCCTGGGAGCAGGGTGCTGCTGGCTCAAGAAATGGGCAGCCCAGGATGGATTCTCCCACTTCCATGGACCAACAGCTCCAGGGTCTCTTTCCCTGACAAGTTCAGCAGTTCCAGTGCAGACACAATACCCAGGAGAGAGTATGCTTGAGCTGCAGGTTCCAGCCTTCAGCTTCAACTCCAAATGTGTCTTGTTTTTCTTTTTCTTTTTTTAAAAAAAAAAATCCCAAACATCCAGACAACAGGGAAAACTGAGCTGGAGGCTATGTAAAGCCCATATGCAAAGTACAGGTAAAGCTGTGAGGTAAACAAGCAGTAAAAAACCATCACAGAGTAATGGAAGGATTTCTGTTACTGTGCAAGGTCAGTGGCAGCATGGCACAAATCTGCAAGGGACCAAACAGAGGCCAGCAGTGTTCAAAGCAGAGATACCTGCATGTGGATGGTTGTAAAAGGGGATAATTACAATGCTCCTGTCCCAGAACAGAGAACATAAACTCAGGCTGGGTTGTAGCAGTGAGACTGAGGGACACAGCAGGCTGCAAAGCTGGGATTCTGGATCATTGTGGGATGATCAGCACTGAGAGCCCCCTGGCACCCTGCAGGGACTTTGCTGGAGGGTCCTGACCTGGCCCATGGTCCTTCCACAGGTGGGAGTTGGGGCTGGCACTCAGGGTACCTGGAATGTATTTTCTGGGCCTTTTCCCATTGTTTGTCACTCCGTGAGGAATGGGTGCTGATGCTGTGGTTCCAGCAGCTCTGCTGGGCTGGTCCACCAGGCACCATCCTCTGCACTCAGCAGATCCCTCAGCAGTCTCCACTGCTGGTGGTTGCTGTCAAAACACTGCTGCTATTTTCTCTTTAAATTATTAGCCCAAACATTGTCAGATTTGGTGCTTTCTAGTGTTGTTTCAGAGGATCCCAAGGCGGTGTTTAAGCTCACAAACTGAAACTGTGGGTTCTCTCATAGCCAAAGCACCTTCCTGCACAGTTAACAAAGCTTTCAGCAGCATGTTTGGTACCTGCAGGCTGCACCCAAATATCCCTGCAATTGGGGAGTGGCACAGGAGTTACCTGCAGAGTATGAGACATAAGTGAGGAAGCCCACTTAGGTCAGCAGCTGTAATTTTTCTGCCACCTCCCTGTTTCTTGCTGCATGGAAAAAGCTGCTACTGGCTCCCTTGTGAACTGGTTTTCTGCTGCTAGAGTTTTCTACAGGCAGTTTCAAACATCATGGGCTGCAAAGAAAGCACTTCAGGGTCATTCCTACTGTTCAAATTAAGTCTTGCATAATCTTCTCCCCTGAGGGCAGATTTTGCAGTGAAAACTATATGTAAAAACAGCAGCCTGGGAGGCCTTGGGGTTTTCACTTGGAGCCCAGTTTGTGAGGCAACTTTAAACTTTGAGCATTGATGGCAAATGCTTGGCCTCCTGCCCCATCTGACCTTCCACGTGAGTGCTGGAAGCTGTGTGCATCCCCTGCTGCTGAACCTGAAGTCTCCTGTTGCTGCTCTTCAGCTAGTGGTTGGCCAGCACTGTGCTCCTTTGTGTCCCCAGTGTCCCCAGTGTCCCCAGCTGTCATTAGCCAAAGAGCACAAACTCTGGGTCAGCTCCACACTGCTGCACAACCCCCTGTTGGAGCCACTGGAGTTACAGTGGGCTGGAAGTGGACTTGGATGTCCTGCAGATGTGAGTTTCATGACTTGTATCTCCAGCAGCTTTCTGGAGCTGTTTTCAGGCAGCTCCACAGGGCTGGGTTCCTCCCTGCCACCCTCCTCCCAGTGGATGTAGGTAACAAGCCAGTGACAGTGACAGTCTCACTGGTGGCCATGGGGGGAGCATGCCGTGCCCTGCCAGCTGGGTGAGGGCTCTGTGGCCACGCTGGGGGACTTGCCAGGCACAGAGTGTTGGCAGCATTGGCAGAGGCATGGCCTGCAGTTGCCCTTGTCACAGCAGATCCAGTCCTCCATCCCTCCCTCTTACCCTGCGACCAAGCTCTGTGTTTTTTGGCCAAAAGTACATTCTGTGGCTAAACATTTCTGTAGCTTCAAAACCTGTATTGGGCAGATTTAGAGAAGGAAAAACATGTAAGGAGAGCTATCAGTGAGCAGTGCCTGTTGCAAGTGAGAGCCCAAAGGCAAATAAGCAGAGCTGGGTCTGTGAGCCCAGGGTGGGGGGGAGGCCATTCTCACCCCTCACAGCTCAGCCTTGGCTCTGGCTCATCATGTGGCCTTGGACAAGTCACTTAACTTGCTTTTTTGTACGTTTTAGCTGTATTTTTCCCATCTGTTAGTAACAGCTGAATATTCTTGCTTTGCAAGAATATGAGATATCTGTAGGGAGCTGGGATTGCCTTTGGGGCTCAGTCTCTTCTGCTCCATTGATAAGAAAATGCTCGCATCGGGTGCAAATCTATTTCTCTTTCCTTGGCCCTGTGGGAGCTGCTGAGTAATACCTTGTTCCCCAGAGAGAGACTTTACTGCATTCAGTGTCCATGGCATTAGCTGGCTGTGACGTGTGTGGAGCTCTGGAAACAGCTTGCTTGCCTTGAGAAACTTCTCATAACATGTTGTTGTACAAACGCTGCTTGTTCATGCAGCATTGTCTGGAGAAACAGTTTCCCTGGCAGGGGCAACCTGACTTTTTAAGGTATGCAGCAGAGGTGGACAGCTTGTCAGCCAGCAAAAGTTCAACCTTCCACAAGTTATCTGGTGTTAATTAGCCAGTGGTGGATTCGGTACAGCAGGTGGTGGCAAGAGGAAGGTGAGGAGTGGAGAAAAGGGAGCAGGATGTTATGGGAGAGCAGCCCACGAGGCAAACTCATGTTGGGGTGCTGCCCCTGAGGAAGACAGATGAACCCTGCCCCAAGATGGCAGGACTTGAGCTCACCCTCCTTCCCTCCCCTGGGAAGGGACATGTTGTGCAGGATGTAGCCAGGATGCTGTTGGAGCAGGGACTGTCTGCCCTGCATCCACATGGAGCTCAGCTGTGCCCAGGGGCAGGGCAGGGACAGGGTGCCCAGCAGTGCTGTGGAGATGCTGAACTTCTGAGGAAGCACCTGGCTGCTGTGCTGAGGTGGGCCTGGTTACCTCCACCTCAAAGCACGGGTATTTAAATTGCTCCTTACTACTCACCTCGTGCAGCCTCCAGCAGGTAGATTAGCAGGGTTTTAGTTCCTGTGGACAGGTGGGATGGAGAAGCCCAGTGCCCTTGCTGCCTCCATCATCATCATCATCATCATCATCATCATCATCATCATCATCATCTGTTTCTTGAAGTAGCTTTTTTTCTGAAGGTGATTTAATGTGTTGCAGGGGAAAAAAAAAAAAAAGTGAATTAATACATCTGTGTATGCAGTTCAAAAACCTCTGACCTGGAGCCTTAGTCACGTTTATTTTAAGACAGAGTCTGGAAGCCAGTGTGTTTTCCTGCTGTGGCTGTTGGTGCAGGCAGGGTAGCAGAGGTGTGCTGTTGGCCATCATACCAGCTCCTGGGGAGATCTGGGTGGCAGAGATGATGAAATGGGTTGTTGAAATGAGCCCTCTTCAGAGCTGGTGAATCAAAGAGGATTCATCACCTCCTGACTTCATCTCTACAGTGTGTGTGTGTGTGTGTGTGTGTGTTTAGAGTTTGGTGCACAAGCTGCATAATGCAGGTCTGAAAATGTGTTTTTCCAGTGTTGAGAAAGCTTCAAAGCACAGCAGGCTCTGTTAAACCTGTATAAATAATTCTGCTCTAGCTGTTTGCAGGAAGAGGGCTTCAAAAGCAGGAGAGGGGTTTGAAAATTCGCTCCAGTTTTTAAAATATTTTGTTTGTTTGTTGTTGTTTGTTTGTTTGTTAATTTTAATCTGACTGGGAAGATTGATCACTTAGCTGCTGCTGTGGACAAGCCAGCTGGAGCCAATGGGGCTGCTGAGATTAATTTTCCACTACTGGGAAATATAATGCCTGAGATGCTCCAACTGCATTTCAGCTCTATCTGCTGGATATGTACTACAGTCCTGCTTTGGCTGGGGAGTAGAAAATGGTCAAAGGGAAACATGTTCTGGGGACTTCTGATGCTTACAGGGACAGAATTTCTCCCAGTATGGCCTCTCTGAACCAGCAAGGTCCCACACCAGGTTTCTGGCCTGGTGGATTCAGGTCTCAAGGTGACACATCTGCAGAGATACTTGAGTGGATGGGGCAGGATTTTTCTGTGCTGTAAGTGAATAACCTTGTGGAGTGACATGGTCATGGTGGTGACTCTGGTGTCTGCCCACCTCAGATTTCAAAGAGTGAAAACGTTAAATCGTGATTAAAGTTTTCCTAGGAACAGCATCAGAAAAGCAGGGTTTCACTGTCCCTCCAGGCTGTCCCTGTCCCCAGGGGTATGCCAGCACCACAGTGCTTGAGGATACCACGGGGATGCCACTCTTTCCATCATTCACTGGAGGTCTGTATATACAGCAATCAGCAAGAGGTGGGTCCCCATTAGCTGTTTTTGTCACCCAACTTATCCCCTTGTTTCTGAGGGGTGGAGAGCTGGCTGGAGTATGGGGCTCAGGTCCACTGGGTCTTCTCCAAAATGGTACTGGGGCAATTCTGTGATTTTGAGCCATTTCCTGATGGTTTTCCATGTGTCATAGCAAGTTTCTCCTCACATGGCTCCCAAAGTGCAAAAAGCTCAGCTAATACCCTCTAAGCATCCCCAAAATGGGATTAGGGGTGCTTTAGGGGTTTTGATGCTGTTTCTGTTCAGTGTTTTTGATGGTTGTTAGAAGAGCTGGCAGGATCCAAGTGGTGTCTAGTGGGTTGAAGAGAGGCAGATGGTTAAAAGGAAAATGACTCCCTAGGTATGGTGAGAGCTCTTATGTGTAGCTCAACAGGGGAGGATTGGCATTGCTCAGGAACAGCTGGCAAAGCACCAGGAATGGCTTCAGCACCTTATTGAGCATGTGGAGCACTGTTAGCAAGCACAGTGCCTGGCCCACTCCAAGCTGGCGTGTTCCTATGGGCAGGAGGTAGCAAATGCTTTGGGTGACCACGGAAAGCATACAGGAGAGGATTCACAGGGTAGAAACCATGTTCTCCCTGAGAAGGAGGGGTGCTGATGGTTGCAGATGGGGTTTTCCTTGCTGAGGTATCAGTGTCTTGCAGAACCAGCAAAGTGCTGTCACTGCCTTTTAGCACTGAGGAGGGATGGACACAGAGCTCCATCACTGTGGAGTGATTCACCAGCAGAGCCTTTGCTCCAGCCATCTGCATGGAGAGCAGTCCTTGATCTAAAAATAATCCCTTGGCTTTTGGGAACACCACAGAGTGGTTGAGATTTGAGATTTGTCTTTGGAGTTGTAGCTGGAAACCCCAGAGATAAGGAGTGCAACTTTCACCTGCTGTGGAGCGTGTTTGGGTTTGCAAGGAGCTTGTCCCTCTGACAGTGCAGCCCCCACATCCCTCCCCATTCCCTCCACACCTTTCAGCCCTCTCCTCCGGGCTGAACCAAGAAGCAAGTTCTGGTGTTCACTATCGGGTGATGCCTCAAACATTTCAACAGTAAGGTCACAGTTTTTCTTGACAGAGAGGGTGGGCTGGGGATGATTGAGCCAGCTCAAATGCTTGACAGCTCCCACACGCTGTGCTTCCTGTTAAACACCCACGTGCCCTGCTCTGTTTTTTCATTTCTGTAGCGTCAACTAAATATCAGGGGAAAATGAGATTTATATATGCTGGTGAAATCAGTGCCATATGACATCAGTTAGGGGGTCTTGTACAACGAGTCTTCAGAACTAAAATAAAAATCACAGAAAATGAAGAAGGATGTCTCTAAGGGAGCAGAGATAATGCATGGGATTAGTCTGGTGACTGCCAAGTTGTTACAACTGTTTTTTTTCCTACTCTTTTCTGCACCTTTCCATATCCAAGGACTTTGTGTACCTTGTCAGGCATCATCCATGTTTCAAGGCAAGCATACTTGCTGACTGCTCTGGAGGGTGTGTTCTCACTGGTTCTTGTCTTGTTTCTCTTCCTCCAAAACACTCCACCCCATCAGCCAGGAGTACTGTGGCACTTCTTGTAAAATTCAGGACACACACAGGAGGAGGGTTGCTGGGACATTTCTTTGTTCTGTGGTTGTTTAGGGCTTGTAATGACCTGTAGGCACCTGCCACGTGAGGATGCTTTTTAAGATTTCTTCCTGCTAGCACCCTCAAGCCATGGCCCTGTGTCTTGCAGTAGTAGCTAAGCCCTTTCCAGAGCTCTGGGGTCATGGATGTGGCATTAGTGTGTAGCATATGACACATGCTTGAAGCCCAAGTTAGACACAGTGGCCTCTAACACAATGTGAACTGAACAAGACTGAGTACCCTCTACTTTTCCTGGGCTGCACTGTTGTGTGTTGAAGGTGACACATCCTATCTGCCATAAACCTTCAGAAGGTGTGAGTGAACGTATCCTCATGTGACATCTTTAAGTCCTGAACTAAAGTCAATCAAATACAACCTGCACAGGGCAGGTCTACACCCAGGATGACTTATCCAGGAGACAGTGTTTGTGGGTGTATCAGTCTCTGCTCCGTAGGCTTTGCTCAGTCCTGGTCTCTAGTGCAGAGATTTGTTTGGTGTCCGGGTGCCACTGATGTCTCACTGTGCCACACTCTGTGTTTCAGCTGCTGTCCCGTGATGTGTGAGGCAGGGCTGATCACACAGGAGCCCTCTGGCCCCACGCAGTACTACACGGAGTCATCCGACGCCTACTGCCACCTGGACCGCTGGCAGAGGCTGCGCACGGCTGTCAGGAAGCTGGAGTTCTGGGAGAGCTTCAACACCGAGCTGATAGGCAGTGGCTTCTTCTCCAAGGTCTACAAGGTAAACTGAGGTACCCACAGGTTCTGTGAGAGCAGCGGAGCTGCTGCTCAGGCCATGTAGATGGTGCCTCTCCTGAGGAACCTGTCCCCAAACTTATTTCCTTGTTGTAATCCCTTGCAGCTCACTGTGGCAGGTGTGGTCAGGTTTGTCACCTTGACTCTCCTCCCATCAGTCCTCCTGAACATGGCTGCTGGGACATGACATAAATGCAGCAGAAACACCTTGGGCCTGACTCTACCATTGCCTTCAGCTCCTTAGCTTGACCAGCCCCATGATAAACATCATAACTGGACATTTCTTCTGCATAAGGTGTTTCTGGCAGAGGAGTGTTCTTGAGACACTCTGGGTAAGATCCCTTGCTGGTGCAAGTACGTGTGGCCAGTTGAATGGAGTCAGGCTGGCAGGATCTGCCATGGAACTGCAGAAAACATGCAAGTTGGATGGATAAGTGCAAATTCCTTTCTCAAGGCTCTGTGCTCCTCTAATGCACCTTGGCTTGGTGCTGTGATAAAGCTTTTTGGGTGAACATCAGGTCCACGGACAGAGTGCTAAAACTGGTTCCTGGGAAGAATTCCCTTGAACTTCCAGGAAAATCTCCAGCCCAAGGTGTATGGCAGCTCTTTGCAGACTGGAGCAATACATGAAAAATACCTCTCCCCACCACAGCCTCCCTCTAGTAATTGCATTCCCCACCTACACAGCCTGCTGTTGCCACTGCTTTCAGTTTCCTTCATCTAGCAGATTTTCATAGTAACACTTTCTGTTTCCTTTTCGTGTGACATTTTCCTCCTGCCCTGTCAGTGAATGAAATACCAGCAGTAGGCAGGCTGGAGACAGCAGTAAATGAAAAAGACATAACTTCTTGAAGTAGAAAAAAGAAATGTAAAAAAAAAAATAAAAAGTTTGAATGGAATGCTATGGGTCAAATAGTCAGAAGACAGCAGAGGACTCAGGACAAGGACAGTCCTTTGTGGGGACTTGACATTTGTCTGGGGACTTAAACACAACTGTAACTGACTGCTCTGATGTCTCGTGGTCCCCTTGGGTCAGCCAATCCCCTGTGGACTTGTAGCCCTCAACAGCAGCACTCCTGCTGTGAAGCAGCATGGGCCATGGTCCTCTGAAGCTCTTTGTCAGCAGATGCTGTTTTCCAAAGCTCTCCCACAGCAAGGACATAGACACCCCAAACTGTCTATGCCAGCCTGGGCTGGCTGCCTGCTGCTTTTGCTGTTCTTTGTTCTTTGGTGAAGCCCATTCTCAGGAGTTGTTCTATGTGGGCTGGCTGAGGCAGGAGGATTCACTTCATTCTACTTGGCAACTCAGACTTAAGAGGCTTTTGCTCTGTGGGTTATATATTGCATGCCCTGGGCACAAGGTACTTTCCCATTTGTCCCCAACCACCCAGGGCAAGCATCACTGGAAGGGGCAGTACCTTGCATTTGTGTAAATGACTGTGCAAAGTGCTGGGCAGCAGGGAAATGAGATTCAGACCTTTGGTTGGGAAGGGTCCAGAGGAGCTGGCAGACCTCTGGAAACTTAAGAGATGTCCCTCTTCAACCTTGGCTTCAGGTGACCCAGACTGCTGCTTGTAAGGTGATGGTGGTGAAGATCTACAAGAATGACGTGGACCAAGAGGTGATTGTGCGGGAGATCAGCCTGCTGCAAAAGCTGTCCCACCCCAACATCGTCAGGTGGGGACATCCTCCTGCCACCAGCAGTGGACACTGGCAGGGACTGGTGTCTCTCAGTCAGTTCTGCAGTGAGGGACTGAGCTGAACCCTCATGGCTTCTTTTTGTGTGTCTGCGTGTTCTTCTGCTCAGGTACCTTGGGATATGTGTGAAGGATGACAAGCTGTACCCTATTCTGGAGGTAAAGTGTGCTGCAGGCAGGTAATGACCCTGTGGTCCTTTGACAGGAAGGATGGCAGATACCCTCTAACACCCATTTATGCCATTTATGCACTTGGGAATGGCCCTGGACTAGCCAGATTGCCTCAGAGGGGCTTCTGGTCCTTTCTGCACCACAGCTGGTCACAGCTGGGGTGTTTCAGGTTGGCCTGCTACCCCCAAAGGGCCAGAATGGGCCAGCTGGCCGGGAGGAGTTGGGGGTGTAGGGTGGGAGTAGAAGGTAAAGCAGATGGAGGGTGGCAGGACCTCACCTTTGTTCCTACACTGCTGTTGACAGAAAGTGTTGCCTGAGCTTTTTGTTGGCCTGTTCCCAGGCTTTTTGCCCCCATCCCACTGCCTGTGAGTAAGGACTGTAGCTGACCCTGGCAGAGCCCAGAGCCAGGCAGTGACTCGCTGTGCCAGGAGGGGTGTTTGCCCAGGGGCCCCCGTGTGTGGTGCCATTCCCAACCTCCATCCTGCAGGATGGGGTTCCTGAGTTGGGGAGGGAGGGCTTACCACCCAGGAACCTCCATGGGGGAGTCTGAGCCTGGCTCCCCAACCACTCACTTCTTGTCTGTGTTCACAGTACGTGAATGGGGGTTGCCTGGAGGAGCTCCTGGCCAGCCAAGACATTGCTTTGACGTGGAAGGACAAAGTGGACTTAGCTTCTGACATCACCAGGGGCATGATCTACCTGCACTCCAAAAACATCTACCACCGAGACCTCAATTCCAAGGTATGCAGCTGGGAAGGGGATGCCACTCCTGGAATGCTAAAGAGGACTCTGTTTGGGGACCCTGCAGGGATCCCTTAGGGCTCTAACCAGGGCACCTCAGTCTTCATGCTGGCCTTCTGCTCCCTGCTAATCCCTCACAGGCAAGGAAGGGTTCTTGGTAAAGCCTGTCATTACATCTCATTCATCTCTTGCCAAGCAGGAGACCTAGACAGAGCTAAAAATACATTGCTCCTAGGGCTGTTGCTGTCAGAAAAGAAAGTGGATGGAAATGTGTGCAGGATTGCACAGGTTTTTCTTTGCCAACAGTTGCAAGAGAAGCTCTGCCAGATTTAGAGATTTCCTTTCCTGCTTACAGCAAGGAGGAAGGTGATGCTAACAGGGGCTTGTGACAGATTCTGGGAGCCAGCAACACCTGAGGTGGTCCCTGTCTGTGTCTAGAGCAGCAGCAGAGCTCAGGAGACTCCTCTCAGTCCGGGTGCCTTTCTGGGTGTCTCACACCATGCCCATGGGCTCCTTTCAGAACTGCCTCATCCGGGTGACACCGCGGGGCCGTGAGGCTCTGGTGACTGACTTTGGACTGGCCAGGGAGGTGGTGGAGCTGCCTGTGAAGGATGTGGAGAGGAAGCTTTCTCTGGTGGGCTCTGCTTTCTGGATGGCTCCTGAGATGCTGCGGGGAGAGCCCTATGACCGGAAGGTAAAGCTCTGCTTACAGCTCCTCTGCTCATCCTCAGAGCTCCTGAGGGAGTGTGGGGACTGGCTCCTCTGCTTTCAGGTGACATGTCCCAACAGTAGAAAAGCCCTTCCCTCTTTCCCTGGGAAATGCTGTCCTGCTAGCTGGACCTTTGCTCAGTAGTGCTGTGCTTAGCAACTTGGAAGTTCTTTGTGTGGTTGAGTTAAACTTCTAGGGAAATGGGAAGCTGCTGTGGACAGACAGTGAAGCCTCTCTGAAGAAGATGCTGACAAGTAACAGCCCAGTGAGCCTGTTTCAGGATCCGTGGAGAGTGCCAGGGCTGTGGCAGAAGCACCAGACACCGTGAACAAGAGCACAGGGCCAGGCTTCCCAAAGATGATGCTGGGCTCCAAGTGGGGCTGTGGTGTTTCTGGGTGGATTCAGAAGCCCAGAAGTTTAGAGGTTGACTGCCTCCATTTCCAATGGGCTTTTTTGCTGGGCTTGTGCTTAACTAACAGAAGGACCTTGTCATTGGTGTTCTCATTTCTCATGCTTTGCTCTGTGCATGCCCTGTCCCACCTCTTGCTCTCCCCCCCCTCCTGCAGGTGGATGTGTTTTCCTTTGGCATTGTTCTCTGTGAAATCTTGGGCAGGATCCCAGCTGACCCCGAAGTGCTTCCTAGGACTCAGGTAATGATTTCTGCAGCCAAATCTAATGGTGTTTTCTCCATGGTACCAGATTGTGGCTTCTCTCTGGACCAGACAGACGTATACACACATGTATGTGCTCCCACTCAGAGGTATTTCCATGAGAAAATCAGATCTAAAAATTTTCAGTGCACTTCAGTGCATCCATAGTTTCAAAACTCAAGTTAGATCAACAATTTGAGATTAAGTACTTCTCTTCAAAGACCTTAATTCCAAGACCTTATTGCCCCACAGGCAGAGCACAGAGCAGGTAGAGAAGCAATGCAGGCCTCCAGCTGGGATGAGGATTTACCATTTGTGCAGTCCTGCCAGGGCTGCCCCAGGAGCTTTGCATAGTCATCAGTGAAATAGCTGTGATGGAGACCCAACAGCTTAAAACCATGAGCATTTTGTGCTTTAATACCTTGAGAAAAATGAAAAGCTTCTGAAGGACTTTATAGCTGTAACCTTCTCTATGTACCTTCTCCATTCTTTGCAGGATTATGGCTTGGATGTTGCTGCCTTCCAAGGGATGATCAGTGAATGCCCCAAACGAGTAATGGACCTCACTGCTAGCTGCTGTCGGGTGAGATTCTTCATAGTTTTGGGGGCTTTTTTCTTTGGATTTTATTTTATTTGTATCTCACTTGTATGATAGAAACCAAAGCCCTGGAGAGCTCGAACCTGCTGCTCAATGCAAGCCCACAGGGCTGTTCCCTTGTGTGTCAGCCCCAGGGTGGCAAGCAGGCTGGTGATGATGCCCAGTCTCTCCTTGAACCAGGCTGTGGGCAGAGGCATCCAGCTGGTCCTCTCTGCAGGACTCTAACTTGCTGTCACCAGCCTTGGCCTCACAGATGTCACCAGAGCATAATTCCTCAACCTTCCTTGCTTTAGCATAAAAGGTAATGGTGAAAGCTTGGGGGCCTCCCCAGGCTGCCCAAAGCCACAAGAGGCAAAGCAGAGAGAAAGGGAGGATTCAAGTTAATGTCTGAAAGGAAGAGAGAAAGAAAGGCAGTAATCAGGCAGAGAGTAGAGATGCTGGGTGATCAGAGTGCACCTAATTGCTAAGAGCTGAAGGCAGCAAAGTAAATCCTTGCATGGGCTGAGGACATGTGGGTAACTTGCCTGAATCTTTGGAGTGATTCACATCAGCAGCTGGCTCAGATTTCTGTGTGTTCAGATCTTGTATCTTTGATGGGCAGCTCCCTAATGCAGCCCTGGGATAGTGGCAGGCTTCTGCCAGGCCTGTTTTGGGGCTGTTCTTCTCTGCCCTCGTGCCATGTGCTGGTGTGGGGGGTTCCTGGAGCTGCTCCCCAGGCTGGCTCTGTGGGGTCAGGCACAGAGGGAAGAACAGGATGGTGGAGGGGGAGGTGGGATGAGTGCCCCATGCAGTCCCTTTGGGTAGACCCTGATGGCACTGTGGGTCACAGCCCCCTGAGGATGAGCTACATCAGGGAGACAGGATAGTTAGATCCTGAGTGTCATGAAGAAGCTCAGGGAATGTCCCATCTCCTTCCTGCTACCTGCCTGCAGCCATTCCCTGCACAGCGCTGGCCCCTGCACCTTTGGGTGGGTTTTGGGATGAGCCATTCCCACTCTCTGTCCTGCTCAAGGCATTTCAGGCTGGTTTCCAGCATCTCACTGCACCCACACCTCGTCTGCAGCAGCCCAGGTCACCAGGGGGGGGGTGACACCAGAAGACTTCACCAGCAGGCATATGACCCAGTGCTGGTGATGGGTGGAAGCTGTCACCCAGCCCTGGGGGATGCAGCAGAGCTTCACCCATCTCCTGCCCAGGGTGTCCTCTTCAGCTTTCTCTTCTTGTTCCAGGTGGAAGCATTTAAGAGGCCATCTTTCTCTGAAATCCTGGACGAGCTGGAGGATGTTGCGGAGAACCTGGAGCCTAAGAGAGACAATCAGCTCTCAGGCTGAGCTGCTTGCCTCCTGTGAGGCTCAGCAGAGAATCCAAACTGTAAATTAACTGTCTGGGGGTCAGGAATGAGAAAGGAAGGTGGGCAAGGGAAGAGCTAACTGAGGCACTGGTGTTTATTTGATCATAGTCTCTGTCTCTAGTTTCTTGGATGGAAAACATGGTTAAAAATGGAGAAGGGACTTTACCAAGGGTGTATTTTTCCTAGCTCAGGCTTTTAACAGATGAAATTTGGACACTGAGCAGCCTTTGTCTGTTTGCTTGTTGAAAGCAAAAGATCCTAGAGGGACCTGAATTCCCTTGAGGATGCTTTCCAAATCCTGGACAGAAAAGATCAACCTCTCCTGCTTCCCTGTGCCTCCTCCCCCACCCAGGGCTTTCCCCTTCTCTGTCCCTGTGGCCTTGGGGAATCCCTCTTGGGAGGCTGAGGTCTGTGCAGGGTGAAGGAGAGGGGTTTGGGGGTGCTTGGTGAGACGTGGGGTTGCCTTACAATTCAAGGCCTTACAGCAGCCTTACAGGAACAGGGATGCTCAGGGAGAGCTCCTGGCACTGTCCCCAGATTGCAGCAGGCACGGGGGCACCTGGCAAAGTTTGGGAAGTCAATTGAAGGCACCCCCAGGGTGCTGCCCTATGCCAGCTGGGGTGATGGGCAGGTTGTGCCTTCTTGAAAGGCAAACTACCTGACTAATATCTCCCCTCAGAAAAACTCTGTCAGAGACATGTCCCAGCTGGATAATGCAGGGCAGGGGGAGCAAAGCCTTGAGAAGCAGAATATTGAAAACAGGGGAAGATTTTTGACCTGGAGGAGGGAGACTGGCCACTTTTTGACCTGTTCCAGTTTGGAGACTTCAGACCAGTGGGGCAAAGTGGACTGAAATAGCAGTGTGACCAGCAGTGTCCTGTATGTATTCAGTGAGAGCTGGCCACCAGCAGCATCACAGCAATGTGTCAGGTGAAAATCACAGCAAAATCACAGTACATTGGGCAGGAGCTACCTGCAGCTTGACAAGGCTTCCCAAGCTCCCCCAGGCTCTTCTTCCATAGAGGAATAGACTTGAGAATGAGAAATCCCAACACCCAAAGAGTTAAGGACACAAAGCCTTTTCCAAAGGCCATACCTGGGCTTGCTCCCTGCTTAGAGTCAGTTCTTGCCCAAAGCCCTTTCCCAGCTTTCCCCATGCTGCCTTGTCTCCCAGGCCTGAGTCTCTGCCCTCTGTAGGACATCCCAACCTCTAATGTCCTGCAGAGCAATAACTGTGAGACTGGGACACAGTGGAAAAGGCATGTGGAGTTGTGTGCACTTTGGTGAGGCTGTGAAAGGAAGATTTTCTGGTTTTATTTATCTGCTCAGGGGTAATAAGCCTGCTCAAGGATTAAGCAGATCCAGGCAGGGGGTATTTTCTGCACAGAGGATAGCATTAGCTAGCAAGGTCTTAGCTGTGGTGGATCAGAACTGTGTTTTGGGGCCTGTCATGTGCCCCATCCACTCTCCTGGTGAGGCTGGACCTCAGGTCACCAAAGGGTATCAGGTCCTTGTTAGAAGGACCTTTGATGCCTGCTGCAGAAACAGGTGGGACTGGGGCCATCTGCAGGAATCATGTAGACTGGGAAAGCCAATGCTGGGAGTCTGCAGAGAACAGAGGTGGTCTGGGAATATTTTGGGTGAATGTCATGGACCAAGATTTTATCTTCGTTGATGAGAGCTGGCTGGAGAGGTGAGCATGAGAAACTCACTGGTATGTCCCCCAGCTCCTATTCAGGCTCCCTCATGGCAGTCTGACACCAAGTCCAGGTCACTGGTTGAATTTCATGTCTTGGAATCCTGGCACTGGATTGAAGCAGCTGCTCTGGTGGTCTGGGGGGTCTTGGCAATGCAGGGGGCTTGTCTTTGCTGGGACTGGCCAGGAGCTGCCTCCTCTGCCTCTTCCCTCTGTTGGCTGCTTGCTCAGTGGGTGCTAATGGTGTGGATGTGGCCATGCTGTGCCCCAAGGGCTGTACATTCCTACATTGTCCATGGTGTATTTGTTTTTCTAAATGCCATTTGGGAATAAAGTCTAATGGTTCTTTTCCACATCAGCCCTGGCTGCTGTGTTTCATCATCCTGGGTCTGCTGAGTGGTGGTGAGATGGCAACACATCAACAAGCCATCAGAGATTACAGCAGTTAATCAGGTAATTACGGTAGTTACTATTTAGGGTAACAATATCTGAGAGCTTTATCTGAGATGCAGGTAGCCTCACCATCACTTGGTCTTTAAAGCCAGGTAATGCACTTCTCAGAAAAATATACTGAGGTTTGGTCAGCCCCTGTGGGACCACTGGAGGCAGTCCAGGGTGAGAGTCAGGTGCTTACAGGGGCTCAAACTAGCACTGGTCTCCTCAGGTCTCTGAAAGTCTGCTCTAGGCTGAAGGCACAACCTGTCACACCCTTTCTGGTCCAGTTTTTCCCCACAAACAACATTATGGTTTGTGTCCTCTCTTGACTGTTGAGTGTCCCTGGTTGGTGCAGGTCAGATGCTCTCTTGCCATATTAAACTGGCCTGAATTTCATTTCTGTTCTCTTATGGGAGTAGTGGTATTCTTTGCCTGTCTTCCAGTTTATGCCATCAGCATAACTGCTGTGCACACCCAGCCAGTACATCCCATTCAGGTTGGAGAAATGGCAGTCATTGTACCACCACGCTCCCTTGTATTCTGCAGCACAGTTAAAGGAGCTCATGTCATTGTCCTGGTCTGTGGTTGAAAATGGCATGTCCTTGTGGTATGATAAGGAGTCTCCTGTAGAGAGCAGACAGTCACAGTTAATGAACAGAGAGCACAAAAGGGCCCCTGATGTCTCTCAGCACCCTGGGGAGCATTCTAAAGAGTCTGGATGCCTGGCAGATTCTTAGGAGATTCTTAAATTCTGCTCTACTCTTGGGTGCCCAGGTTTCCTCCTTGGTCCTGGAGAAAAGGGGAGCCTTAGCTCTGCCAAGACTGCTAAAATGGATGGAGAACTTCTCCATGCCTGTGAATCAAATGGGCCAGCTTCTCCTCACAGCTCCACAGGTGCCTCTTCTCTTGCCCTGCTCAGATTCTCTGCAGAAATACCAAGGTCTGGGCTACCCAAGTTGCAGAATACAAAGAGACATAAAGCCAGGGGATTGCTAGCTCCAGTGATGGATTCATCAAACCTGAATGAAGGGGACTGAATATTGCAGAGGACTTTACTTTTTAAAGTAAAACAAAAGATCAGGTTGTTACAGGATGCAGTGCTGCAGGTATTGAACAGACCCAAGCCTGGAAATGCCAAACCTCCTGGGCAAATGTTTCTTTCCAGTACCACCAACAGCAGAACTTGGCCTGCCTGCTGCAAAGCTGCTGGGAAGGTTACATTAGGTAAAGGGCTTCTCAGGACCAGGCTCCACACTTTGCTGCTGGGTTTGTAGGTAATGCTCTGAGGCACACTTCTGTCAGTGACAGTGTCCCTGTCCTCCCTGTACCCAAAGGTTGCTCAGCACCCAGGGCATCATGACCAGTTATTAAAAATGGACCCAAAATGCAGGTGGTAAGAGGAGTTTGCATGATAAAGGGCTGCACTATAAATGCCATACAATCCTGAAATGCCCTAGAAAACAGCCTTTTCCAGGGGGCTGCTGCTGACTTACCAGCATTCCCACCAAGGAAGTCTCCTAGAACCAGTTTGTATTTCTCAGACTCTCCTAAAACTCTGAATGAAGCATACTTTGCAAAATAGTAGTTGTTTTCAAAGTCTCTCATGTCAATGCGGAGTTCACAGGGTCCTAGAAGAGAAAGTGACCGGAGTGGTGATGTGGGGGTGACAGTCAGTAAGCAGCTGGATATCAGGGTGGAGGGTTTAAGGAGCCCTGAGCTACCTTGAGAGGAACTTCCACCACTTGAGAGGTTACGACATATTTGAAATTCCTGTTGCTTTGGTAGCTTTCCTGTGAAGCTCCTTTCCTGATCTGATGTTGGGTGGTGATGGGCACTGAAGTCTGCATGCCCAGGAGTCCTCTGCACAACTGTGGCTCCAGGACTGCGTGGGAACAAGGTGCCTGGCACCACAACCAGTCTTAGCAGGAAGGTTTGTTGGCCTGTCTGGAGGGTAGCTCATGCAGCCAGCTTGTTCTCTTCCCTGGCTTCTAGGTTTCCTTTTTTCAGTGTGCAATTCCCTGCGGGTGAAGGGCTGCAGGAGCTATGTGCTGGTTAGGAAAAACTCCTGGGACCTCAGACAGGTGCCAAAGGCTCCGAGTCCCTTACTGACTAAGAGTGGGATAGGGGCTGAACTCTCAGGACCCCAGGACAGAGTCAGACCTTACCCAGTGAGGAGAGGAGGTGGATATTGTCATTTCCCAACCAGAACTCTGTCAGCTGGTTGCCAAATCCTCGCTTGTACGAGTCCCAGTCTCGCAAAAAGTTCACTGAGCCATCCCAGCGCCTCTGGAAAACCTGGAGAAAGGAGAGAGACCCTCAGCCCCCCACAAACACCTGCAGCTCTTGGGCAGCAAAGCCCCTGTGGCAAGGGAGGCCCCAGCATCAGGACAATCCTGTGGGATCCTGGGGACTGGACACATCTCCTCCAGAGGAGACCACAAAGATGATCCAGGGGCTGGAGCAGCTCTGGAGCCAGGCTGGGAGAGTTGGGGGTGTTCAGCCTGGAGAAGAGAAGGCTGCAATGGGGAGACCTTAGAGCACCTTCCAGTGCCTGAAGGGGCTCCAGGAAAGCTGGGGAGGGACTTGGGACAAGGGTCTGCAGAGATGGGATGAGGGGAGGATGGTTTCAAGATGAAAGAGGGAAGATTCAGATGAGATCTTAGGAAGAGATTCTTTGCTATGAGGGTGCTGAGCCCCTGGGTGCCCAGAGAAGCTGTGGCTGCCCCATCCCTGGCAGTGTTGAAGGTTGGATGGGGCTTGGAGCAACGTGGGCTGGTGGGAGGTGTCCCTGGCCATGGCAGGGGGGGCACTGGGTGATCTTTAAGGTCCCTTCCAAACCCAACCATTCTGGGATTCTATGATTCTGTGATATGCTGATTTATGCAGGGAATACATCTGGGGTGCTCAGGCTGCTCCTGGAGATGTCTCCAGGCAGAATCCCCTGTATCCACAGGGCTTCACCCAAGTTTCCTGGCATGAACCTCAGCTGTCCTCTCCATGAGTGTTTTCCTCCCTTTTTGTTCCTGTCCTGGTGCCATCCTTTGCCCCTTCATAATGTCACTGTAGGGACACAGAAGCCTCCCCTCCTCACCCCACTCACAATCCATCCTCCGCCATCTGTGTCCATGTCACAGAAGATAGTGGTGGCATTGCAGCTCTGGGGGTAGATGGTGTACCAGCCACTCAGGAGCTTCCCTTTGCCCAACAGCTCTTGGCAATTCCTGGCTTCTGTGCAAACCAGGGAAAGAAATGAAGTAGGAAGAGTTAGAGCCTGCTCGCTGCATCCAAGGAGCTCATCAGCTGGTGCCCAGCTGGGGCTCAGAGCCCTCCAGCCTCCCAGCTGGAAGGATTCAGCAAACCCCACGTCAGCCTCTGAGTCCATGTGCCAGAGGGGAGATAGCACCTGCCCAGAGGTGGCCTGAGGCGTTCAGACTCCACTCATCTGCAATGACTCTTTTGCAGGTCTGAGCATTGGGGCTGCCCAGAGCACTAATACTCCCAAAAACCAAGGCAGACCTCCAGCAGGACAGGTGGATCAGAGGATGTGACTTCCCTGGCCTGGCTGGGTTACAGAGTAGACACAGGAGCTGCCTGTGGCTGTGAGATGTCAATGGGTTGACAGTTGTATTTCCCTACTCCATCCCTCCTTGTCACTTTGAATTAATTTTTATTGCTGCCCTATCCTGACTTCTGGAGCAGGGTGTCCACCACCACTGGCTCTGTGAAGCCAACTGTGGTGTGAAGAAACTCACCCCACGTGTCTGGAAGTCCAGGGTCTCCTTTTGTTCCTGTTGGACAAACAACAGCATTGATTGCTCTTCACCTTCCACACCCTGCCCTTCCCTCTTCCAGCCCCTGGCATCATTTGCTTTCCAAGACAAATCCTGCTGCTTTGGCAGAGGACTGTGTGGTTAGGGGGGCACAGATAAACCATAATGTTCTGCCCTGGATCCTCCCAGGCCCACCAGCAGAGACCCACCAGCCCATCAAGGAGCCACCTGCACAGATGGAGAAGAGCACAGAGGGCCAGTGGCAGGTGGGGACCCAACTCACAGACTCCTGTAATAACAGAGGCACCTCAGTCACAGGGACCAGCTCTCCAGGGCCATGTTGAGGGGTATGTTACACATGCAGAAGGAGCTGCCCTGAACAGGTTTGGGAGAGGGGCTGCTCACACCCCTGGCTAGGGCTGAGCATGCAGTGGGGCACAACTGCCACCAAACAGCCCAGTCAGGACATGGCTGGGTACTCTCATCTCCCCATAGCTGCTCAGGACTGGTGTGGAGCTCTAGAACAGCCCAGGATCCACACAACCAGCTCACACAATAAATTCCCTGTGATTTACCTTTTGGTCCCGGCAAGCCAGGTTCTCCTGCTGCTCCTGCAAGAGTGAGAGGGAAATGCTCATCACAGAGGAGTCAGTGTCTGTAAATGACTGTGGGTCCTCAGGTGGCTGCTCTAGCTCCTCCATGTGAACCCCACGCCCAGGGGAACTGCCAAAGCTGTGCAAAGCCACTTGGTTGACTGTCCCAGCTCCCAGTGTCCCCCCTCTGAGTGTTCCCTCTGGTGCTGCCAGCCAAGCCTGCCTGTTCCCCTGGCCAGCAGCATCTCTTGGGAAGAGCAAGACACAGGAAAGCAAGAACTGCTCCATCTCCTGCAGTCTAGCACATCCACACCTCTGTCTCAGTGGCTTTTTGAGGGGCTTTCCTGTTCTCAGTCAGGCACCAGTGAGATGTAGGGCAACAGCTGCTTTTTCCATCTCCTGCTGGGGTTTCAGCTGAAATTCTGCTTTTGGCTGCATATTCAGCATGCAAAGGGAAAGGTGTTCTTTTCCCAGCTAGTCAGTGCATGGGTGCTCAGTTCCTGGGTGCCACCTTCTGCTGGGAACTGGTTTGTTTAGGAGAGATGCTTTCCACTGTCTGCAGCACACGGATGCTGCTGAAGACCTTAAGAACAGCTTGGGTGGAGTGGAAGCTTATTTCTTGGCAGATGTCCTCTTCTCAGGGTCTCACCCCATCCCAAAGAATCCCCATTCTCTCCTTGCTTCAGCCTTTGCCAACTGTTCTCTGGTGGTTTGATCCCACCCTCTGGTCCAGAGGTTGGAATGGCATCCCTGTCCAAGTCCAGGCTGGGGCTCCTGGAAGCACTCAGCACTGGGTCTCTGCACCAGAGCTCCTGGCTAAAGCTCCCCAGATCTCCATGGTGGGGTGGGGGGCAGGTTTGACAAGGTGGAGGCCCATTTTGGGGGATGAGGGGGGGGAAAGGGAGGTTGGGGGAGGTCTGATTTTGGAGGGCTGCTAAGTGGCACTTTGACAAGAAGAGTAGTGTCTGCCTCTGTGATGTGTTCCTGCTCAAGGACACTGTTTCTAGTACTCATCCCATGCAATCAATCCCATCCCACACCCCAGTTCCTGCTTTGCCTTCCATACCCTTGGGCTGGTTCCTGGACCAGCTCTGCAGTTCAGGTCTGCAGACCCCGACTCCCACTGCATGCCCTGTGCCTGAAGAAATGTATGGCTTAGAGCTGAATGTTATACATTACCTTTTGTGCCAGGTGGTCCTGCTTTCCCAGGAAGTCCCTGGGCTCCCATTTCTCCTGGAAGGAAAGACTAAGTTTGTATGTGCACAACATGAACTGCCCAAGCAGGAGTGCTAATGGGATTGACCATCTCTATGAACTGGCTACAAAACCCCTGCAGGACCCATTTTCCTTGCTTCCTGGGGTTGGGATGCCAGCAGAGTTCCCAAACAGTTTCCTATAGACATGCAGGAGCATCCATCCCCCTTCCACCCAGCCTGTTCAACGACTCAGAAAATAAACAAATGTTTTTACTGCAGTAGAAACAAGTTGATTATGACTCTTCACAGCCCGGGAATGCTTCAGCCTTGTGACAAGACTCAGGGAAAAGGAGATGACTCAATATGTACCAGAAGTTTCCTACATGGGGTATTGTCCACCACCCACAGAGCTGGTGCCAGCGCAGCTCCAGCCTCACCTTCCTTCTCTGATCCCTGACCAACAAAGCTACCAGCTCATCACTGGTTTTGGGGCCTCACCTTTTGTTCCTGGAAGCCCTGGTTCTCCTTTTGGGCCAGAAGCACCTGGGATCCCTGGGCATCCTTGGAGAACAGTGAGGCGGTCAGCATCACCCAGTCCCACTAGTCTCACCTCTGGGGAAATGAAGACAGTCTTTGTGGAGATTAATTAGCTTGGAGAGGAAACCAAACCCTCTGGAGTTCAGAAACAGCATGAGGAAAAGCCACAAGGGTTGTAGTTTGGAGTGTTGTAAGGATTAACAGACGAGGATCTCTTGTATCAGAGTGAGACACCAAATCTCTCTGGCTTCAGGGAGCTCAGAGGCAGAGGAGCCTGTTTGTGATCTGTGCCTTGACATGCATGACAAATACACTGCAGCTTAACACAACAAAACCTGAGGGGTGCCTGGGGGTGTTGGCAGCAGTGTCTGTCATTGACTGGCCCGTGGACAGCAAAGGTTCCACCCAGTTTCTTGCCACTGGGCACCAGCCCTGTCTGCTTCCTGAGGAACAGAGACAGAGCTGTGCCGACCCCAGCTGCCAGGGCACCTGGCCCCAGAGAGCCCCTGGCTGGCCCTTTCCATTGCCCCACAGCCTTTAGCAACTGGGCCAAGGCATCATGAGCAAAACCCTGAAAAGAGGATGGAAAACCTCGCCTGGGACAGCTGGTTTCTGGAGATCTGTCACAGTTTAATGATGGGCTGGCAATTAACCTAATGACAGATGCTCTCTGTTAATCCTCCCCTCCCTGATAAAGAAAGGAGAGAGAATAAGGGAAAGAGACTTGTGGGTTGGAAACTAAGCTACACAGCTTTAATGAAAAAAAAGGAAAAATAATTTAATATATAGAAATATACAGAAAACCTGTATCACATTCCTCCCCACTTCCCCCCAGTTACGGTCTCATCACCACTGAGGCTGTAGAGCAGACCTGGGAAAGTCCAGGCTGGACTCCTGGAGCCAGGAACACAGACTCAGGAGGGCATGGAGCAGGACCACAGGCAGAGGAATGGATGGAACCCTCCCAGGATGCCAAAATAAGCAGTAACAGGTGAAGATGGGCAAAGGGAAGGACAAAGGGGTTTGACCCTCGTGATCCTTCAAATTTATACCCAGTATGATGCATATGGATGGAATACTCTGTTTGGTCAATTTTGGTTGTTTATCTTGTCTGCTTTCCCCAAAAGGAGAGTTGCAGGTGTGACCCCTTTACTCCCTTTCTCTTTCTGGAGCATGGGATGTTCCTCAGAACAGAACAGTGACCTTGGCTCTGCAGACCATTCTCAAGCCATAACATTGAGTGTTATCAGTCCCAGAAGCAGACACTGACTGATAAATTTGTTGTTAATTTCAGTAGCTACTTAGAAGAGAATTAGCTGAAAGTATACTACAAGACAGAAAATTAGCTCTATCCTGCCCCAAACCAGGACAAGATCCCAGCACTCAGGGGGAGGATGTTACACCTTTGGTTGGAGCCAGCAGGTTTGTAAAGTGGTTGCTGAGACTTCATTCTCCCCCTCCTCCCACCTGCCTCTGAATTTAAAAAAGCTGCAAAATGAAGGAAAAATAATCATATCCCCCCAGGCTCCTCTGAGGGGGGTTGCAGGGTTTGTGCTTGCTTACCTGGGCAGGTGTCCTGGGCATCACATCTTGAAGCTGTCAGGCTGAGCAGGGCCAAGAGAGCTGGGGCCACTGTCCCCATAGCTCATGGGGTCACAACTCCCCTTGGCCACCTCCAGGTGCTGGGGGGGGCACTGACCTCTCCAAGCCTTTTATATCCACAGAAAGCTCCACCCCTGCATTTGCCCACTGCCTGCTCCCAGCTCTGGGGCTCTGGTTGGGTCTCCAGCTGCTTCCCAGATAAACCACACTCCACAAGTCTGGTGGGAAAGTTCCTGCCCAGCCTGCCAGACCACCATCCTCTGCACATTTTGGGTGACTTTCTCTTCTCATATTCTGTTTCTAGGGGACATGAACCAGCAAAATCATTGGTGTAGCTGGCTGCAAACAGCTCCCCTTACCGTGCCTGCTACAGCCCTTTGCCAAGAGCAAAGTGTACCAGGTAAATGGGGGAACTGAGGCACTGGGAGACACAAAGCAGGTCAGCCCAGCTCATGTCCAGTGCTCAGCCTGCTGGGCAGCTTCATTTTGCAGCCCTCACACAGGCTTCAGTTCATCTCTGGTCCATAACTAATGGAGTTAAAACTCTATCTCCAGGCGAGGTCCGGTGGGCGCAACAGAGTTGGGGTTTTTTTTCCCCCACCTGTTTTTTCCTCCAGTCCCTGCTTCTTGTAACAGCCATTGGGATTACTGGTTCACTGTTTGGCTTTGCTGTACCTGTGTCCTGTCATCTGCTCTTTCATGGCAGCATTACTAGGGGCCCAAACTGCTTTGTGGAGTCTGCCCCCCACATGACCCTCAGACACAGAGCCTGTTCAGTTTATACACATCAGCAGAGTGCAGAATTTAAGGTTTTTTTTCTTCATATTGTTGCATCCCAGTTGAGAGGAGACTGTGATTTCTTGGAGCCTTTCCCAGCTCTCAGGACACCAGAGACTCCCCTCAAGCACTCTCCTACCATGAGGTCCCTCTAATACCCCAAATTCTAATGATCTATGAGATCAGCAGTGTCCTTGTTGCAGCTGCTTTTGGGAGCCAGGGGGGACTGCCACTGGACAAGCTCAGTCCAAAGTAGGTCAGGCCCCAAGGGTAGATTTTGGAACTGGCCTAGAGATCAATATGTCCTTAATTGCTTTTCCTCATCCCAGGATCCACTGATTGCACAGGGATGATTATATCATCAGCAATTCTTTTTTCTCTGTATATTCTCCACTGAGCCCTTGGAAATGTCCCATGTGAGTGTCAAGCCCAGAGGCACTTTGGGGTTGAGAAAAGAAGAATTTTAAGTGCCATGGGTGAAGAGGGAGCACTGTAACCCAACTGTAACATAAATATATGAAGACATATATGCCGAGAGCAAAGTCTCCAGAACTGAACTGATATTCCACTCCCCCAAAATTTATGGGGAATCTGCTTAGCAAATCAAAAGGCACAATCTTGTAGAAAGCCATTTTTCCTTTATCCTGAGCTGGGAGTCAAGACCAAGGACTGAATGTTGCTGGGGTTGGACCATTGTCCCTCACTGAGCTAAAACTCATCTGGAATCCAGTGGTGATGGCAACAAGCCATGTCCCTGACAAATCTCCTGAAAGGAGAGGAACTGCAGAGGTACTGCCAGGCCACATGTGCCTGGATGTCATCTCTGGGAGCTGCTGGACTATCTGTATCCTCTTCCTGTCTGCCAGCTGGTGCCTTCTGCACGACAGTCATGAGCTCCGTGTGTCAAAGGCTTTGGAGGTGATGTTGTTGCATTGCACTGCACACCAGGCACTCTTGTCAGTCACGTTGTCAGTTTGGCCTTTGGTCAAAACTGGTAGTTTTGGACCCTGCTCAGCACCTCCCTGTAAGCCTGGCTCTCAGGGCTCATTGATCTCTTTCTCCTTCATCCAAAAACTGTGTCAGACTTAAGAAATCCCTCTCCTCAAAAGAAGGCTGTTGAAATTCAGATTTGTGTAACTGCTGACACAAATTGAAGACTCAGTGGAAGAGAAGTTTCATCAGTAACCTGGGCAAAAATGTTATTACTGAAGGCTGTAGGAGTAGCAAGAACAGAGGCTGGCCACATTTGTGGCAGGAGAAGGGGTGGCATTTGACAGGTCCTGAAATAACTGAAATAATCATCACACCCAGTGAGAATTACATCTGCTTCTGTTGTCTTCTGGGTGGTAAAGGAGCAGACAGCTCCATCTGGGGGGAGAGACAATTCATTTTCTGGAACCCACAGGTTCAGAATCCCTTAAAAAAGATCTGTAGAGACTTTGAATGCAGAAATACCAGCTTAAATTTCAGCTACAAATCTCAGAAATTTATTTGGATGTTGCTAAGGAACCAAAGTGTAGATGTCATCATCTGATTCAAGGAAAACCATGCAGGTGCCTGTCACTGTAACTGCAGCTGGCAGCCTCCCCGGGTGGTTGGAAGGAGATGCCAGAGTCTATTGTGCAGAAGTGATCAGATTCCCATGTGTAGAAGAATCTGCTCCCACAGAAACTTGGGAGATAGAGGAAGCATTAACTTATGTATCTGCCGTGCCCTAAAAATGCATTCAGCCACAGCAGAAGCACAAAGCCAAGCAGGAAAACATGAAAATGCAGATGCAATATTGCCAGTTGGATTAGGCCAAAACTCCCTCCTGTGGGAAGCCAAAATCAGACATTCCAAGAAAACACAGATTGCATGTAAATGTGTAGATTCTTGAACTGCTCCTCGGTCCCTGGGGTTTCATGTTTCAGTAAAAAACCCACAACCTTTATACTTCAGAGTCCCAGCCACACCAGCAGCAGTGCCATGCTGAGGTGCTGTGCTGATCTGGGTGTTTCCTCTGGGGCTTGTGTTTTCCAGCTCATGAAAAACAGGTGGGTTTCAATCCTTTCTCCTTGATTCTGGATTTTAAAAAGCCTTATCTGCCCAGCAACAGGGCTAAATATAGCATCCTGCAGTTCATGCTGGCCTCACACTTTGACTTTCCCTCTCAGCTATCACCCACCCACCCACATGTGCATTCCCTGCAGCCCAGACCGGTGCCATCAGGGGGTGTGTGTGTGTGTGTGTGGAATCAGGGTCTGGAGAACCAGAACCAGCAGCATCCACCACTCGCTCTCAGCTTTCCTCCTCCCCATTTTTCCCAGGATGAGGAAATTCTGGGAATTCTTTAGGAGCTGTGCCCTGGCACCCAGCTGCAGACAGAGTCAGTGGATGTAAGTGACATCAGCTTCCCTGGACCAGCCCATCCCAGACCTTCCCCAGCTCCACACGGGACCTTCCGCAGAGCAACTCAGCAGGGGATCCATGTCCCTTGTCCTGTGTGGCCAGATTTGGTCCAGGGAATCCCACCTGGAAACTGTCCTGCATCACCAGAAGAGAAGGGAAGGGGAAGTCCCAACAGGTCTGTGCTTGAAAAAGGGAGCTGTGAAGTGTTTATGTTAATCTGCTCCAGCAGGGACATTTTATTATAATTGAGAAACACTTGCTGCTGGACAAGCAACCTTGCTCAGGCTGGGATCTGTTTTCCTCTCTAGCAAACTGCTGGCTTTTCACTTAGCAGAGCAGTTTTGCTTTTGCCATGGAGGCAGCTGAGTTCCTCTTATTTCCCTGCAGCCACCATTTGCCTCATGAGCAACCTCTAATCCTCCAAGTTCCCCTGATCTGAAGAGATCCACAAGAGCAGTGGGGAGTGGGGCTTACTTTGCAGCTTTTCCACCACCCAGCCACAGCCTGGCAGGACCCTCAGGCTCTGCTGGTATCTGCAGGCTCTGGACACATGAGATACCCAGCCCAGAGACTCACTGCACCAGCTGCATGGTCTGCTATGATATTCATGGAGAAAACAGCTAATATAATTTTGCTTTCAGTCATCAGGTGAGAGCTCATCTCAGAATACTTATTAGCAGTACCTGTGAACATTTCTTAAGAAAAAAAAATATATTTAAATAATATCCTTAATGCAATGCATGCTCAAGATAGCCCCTAAAAGGAGCTTCTGTTCTTCCCACCCAGGCCTCATCCACGACAAGAATGTTCTGAGCTCATTGCTGAAGCTTTCTGTGCAGTTCAGTTATTAAAATTCCAAAGTTAAATAGAAGGGTGTAGGAAATGTCACATACCATTCAAATCTTCTAGAGAAGAGGAGGCTACTTAATATTACAAGATGCTTCACCATTGTTCTGTGGAAAGGCATTCTGATCCTTGCAGGAACAAGAATGATTTGCCAGGAAATAGAAAATCAAACTATTTCTAGGACTGCTCACTATCATGCATTTTATTGGACTAAATTGGTGTAAATTCCAAAATAACTCACTTCCAAGGAAACTGCAATACATATCTCCTTTCTAAATTTAAAGACAAGTACTCTGAGGATGGGGCTTGCTGCATGCGGTATGTTTTGGAATAAGGTTTTCAATTTCCTCCAATTTTTGTTATGGAATTTGCTGCTGTTTAGCTACAGAGTGACAAAATCCTCACCCTAGGGGCTGGGGTGGGGGGAAACACAAACATAACCAAATATTGTCCAGCACTCTGATTCTACTACATTGCTCAGAAATGACCAAAAGAGAGAGTCTACAACATCAAGAAAAACAAAAATCCTGAGAAATTCATCCCTCTAGACAGTCTAAATAAGTACATGGCAGTGCATGGCCATATATATATATATATATATGTGCATGGCCTTAATAGCCTGACACAAGACCTCACACTGGGTTTTATGTTCTCTCTCCAGGAGCTTCACCTATGTAAGTGACATGAACAGAAGTGACATGAACAATGTATTAACAAAAAAAAACCCCACAACAAACCAAACAAAAACAAAGCCCACAACCAAACCAAACCAATCCAACCCAACCAAACAGAAAAACACAAAAACCCCAAATATTTTGAGATTCCAGCAGGTCTCTTCTAGTCCTGTGAGATTTTCTGTCAACAAGGAATTATCCCAAATTTCATCCTATTAAACTATGACCTCCCATTACATTTTACAATAGAAGCTAATCCATGTTTCTTGAAGGTGTGTTTGACATCCAAAATCCCTACCAGGCCAGGTGCTCAGCAGCAGATGAGGAGTCAGTGTGCTTCCCCTTGCAAACACCTGACACCAGCAGTTACTCTTGGGCATCTCCCAATTTGTTTTAATGTGAATTGACTTCATTTCAGACTGTCTGCACTTGTGTAGAGACATGGGGCTTGGACTGATTAGCTGTCTTCTCTGATAGTGCTGGGAAATCTGGCAGTTTGGAGAGGTTTGGTGAAACAGTGTTTGTGACAAAGAGACCGACAAGAGCGGCTGGGCCGAGAGTGGGCGAGGGAGAGGGAAGGGACAGGGACAGAAGGAGGGACAAGAAGAAGGAGAGAAGTTGTGGTATGGAGAAAGGGACGCGGACAGGCATAGGGGCAAGGGCAGAGACAGGCAGGGACACTGATGGAGGGGATGACAGGGCCAGGCCAGGGCCCCGACCCGCTGTCCCGGCCGGGCGGCCGTGCAGGCAGAAGCCACCCCCAGAGCCACCTGCGTGACCACGGAGCCGAAGAGAGGGTGGTCCGACCGCGGTTCTGCTGGGCCCGGCCCTGCCTCTCCCCGCCCCGGTGCCGGGTGTCCAGGGCAACGCGGGTCTCGCGTCAGCGGCCGGGGCCGATAGCGCTGCCGCAGCCATGGCAGCCGGGGCCGGGGGCAGAGCAGCAGGGGCGGACGGCAGCGGCCTCTGCCCCGCACGGGGCTTGCCCCGGAGAGCGTCCGTCCAGGTGCAGGCAGTGGGCTGGGCGGAGAGCGGGCCGGGCCCGCCAGTGGCTCCGGAGATGACCGGGGTTCCCGGGCACAGTGTGTGGAGCTGCCCCTCCTGCCACTCCGGAGGGGTTCGGCCCGTTCCATCCCAGCGCCTGCTCGCCTGCCCGGTGCCCCATGGCTGGGACCTGCCCTGTCGCCGTGGCAGTGGGTGACATGAGTGGGTGACATGCGTGGGTGACATGAGTGGGTGACATTCCTGCCGCTGCCAGCACACCGCGGTTTGCCGTGTACCCTCCCGCCCGCTGGCTCTGCCCCTGGGACAGGTACACAAGTACCTGCGGTTGCTACAACCCATTTTAGGGGTTATTTTTAATTAAAGGTTGTCACTCCTGTATTTATTCAATTACCAACTTTTCATTAATTTTAAAAAATATATATTCCAAATGTCTGGTTTTGCTTCAACCGATGGGTCAATGATAATTGACCAAATTTTAGTCAAGAGCAGAGGGAGGAGAAGGCTCCAGCCAAGGTTTGAAGGGAGGAGAGTCAGAGATAACCGTCTTGCTTGGCATCTGTCACCTTCACACAATCCAGCACTATGTCTGCTGGCAGTGAAAAGTTTTGTCAGTGTCACCTACTGAAGGGTAACAGTGTCTGTTTGGGGGCAGCAGTCACTGTGATCTTTTAAGTAAGTGGTGTGTAAAATTTTAATATCCAGCCACTTCACCTGCATCTGACAATTGAGGACTTTGTGCTTCCTGCTGGTTCCCCTCTGCTTGGAATGGAAGAGCTTTTAGAGAAACTGGTAAAATCCTGGCTGAGTTCTGAAGCCCATGATTAAATGGAGTTGAGATGGTGCCCAGACTTTTTGTGTAGCAGCCTCAGATTCCCATGCCTCATTAGTCCTCTGTTGCAGTAAGGAGGAAATTTCATTTACTTCTGTCTTGTCAGTTCTGTCATTCTTGCTCAGGTGTTCTCTTTTGCACATTATAGAGATATGAAGGACAGTTCTACATGGACCACCAGCATGGGAAGGGGATTTGCTACTGGCCTGATGGTTCCAAATTCACAGGTGCTCTTTATCTTGGCCATGTGGAAGGCTATGGGACCTTGGAATGGGCAGATGGCAGAAAATTTCAGGTAACTGGAAAAATGAAATATTTATACTCTGGTTTCCTTGCCTTTCAAAGTCAGTGTTATGGGCAGCCTGTTTCAGGGTCCCACCAAACTTACAGTGAACAGATTGTTCCTAATATCCAACATAAATCTCCCTTGGTACAACTTGAGGCCTTTTACTCTTGTTCTGTCACTTTTACTTGGGAGAAGAGACCAAAACCACCTCTCTACAACCTCCTAGACTAAACACCCCAAGGTCCCTCAGCTGCTTCTGCTCAGATTTGTGCTCCAGACCCTTCCCCAACTCTGTTGCTCTTCTCTGGAAGAAAAATAGCGATTTCCAGATTCTTTGTCAGCTGATGCATATTGGCTGGTGGTGTTGGGTTGACAGTTGGACTTGCTGATCTTAAGGGTATTTTCCAACTCTAATGATTCTCTGTCTTAATGATTCTCAAATTACTATTATTTATGGCTTACTTACCATAGTGTCTTGGCCAAACTAGGATACCCATCTGGGAAGACTAAAATTTCTGTCCTCTAGAGGTTTATGTGCTGCTGAGTCTCTTCTGTTGGCATGTCTTATGCTTGGAAGGCTATAGATACCCTAAATTCAGTTACTACTGTAAGAAAAATAACTGATTTCCAGATTCTTTGTCTGCAGATGCATATCAGATGTGTTTGTTCTGGTTTTCTGGTCGGGTAGGAAAATCCAACTGAAAATTTGTCCTGGCCTGGATGGTAGCAGCCTGGGTAGTGAATCTAAAATTGGTCACAGAATTAAAACAATATCTTTCTCAGGCCCTAACAGCATCAGGAAGTTTTATGTCAACATTAGATCCAAGTATAATTAAATTTAGGGACTTCCACTGTTCTTGTGCTGGAAGATTTGCGTTTTCTGTTAAATGGTCCAAAGTGACTGAAAGCTTTCTGTCAGTGTCTCCAGCAAGTTCTGCTCTGGCAAAAGGGGGTAGGTCAGGTCAGAACCACCCAGGTTAAATACCAACCAGGCTGTAACTGTACACCTTGTTTGATCTCTGCCTGATACTAATGAGTTTCCTTGTTTCTTAAGGGGCTGTACAAATGTGATGAGCGATTTGGACCAGGGATTGAGAGTTACCCAGATGGCTGTCAGGACGTCGGCTTGTGGCTCCGGGACCATCTAATTAAACTCTGTATTGAAGTACCTGGTTCTTTTTCTCTCTTGGATTATCCAGCACACCACAAATACATTGATGGGAATTCCCAGAAGTATATTTCAGTTGAGGAAGACCCGTATCTCCGTAACTACAAACATCTTCCTTTTGATGATGGGGATATTTGCCCTGAGGGAATCTTTGTGTATTCTCGTAACACAGATCATCTTACTTTGACTCGTTCCTTCCTGGAAGAGTGTGATGCTCAGTATTTTTATAATAGCCCAGAGCTGCCTGAGGAGGACCCTTGGCCTGTTGCAAACCTGACCCCTCTATTGGTTAGAATGCAAATGCATGTTTATAAGCACAGGTGAGTGTTGAGAATTAGATTATTGTGTATGAATTTTTAGAAATCACCTGCATTGCAGGATAAAAGCTGTGCTCCAGGTTGTTTTTCATGGCCTTGGTTTTTAAGTTGTCTATATGTAAGATCCATGTGCAGCTGCACTCACCCTTGTACACCAGTTTGCCTCCCTGCCATTCATGTGAGCAAACTTCCACAGTCTGAAATAGTTCTTAGAAAGACAGCTGGTGTTATTTTCTCATCTTGCTAAATGCATATTTTATTCTTGATGTGTGTTTTGTTTTATTTCCATAGTAGACCAGGAGTAACCAGCTGCTTAAATGTTCCACACTTTCCTCTCCTTTTCAAGGCGCTCTCAGGCAGAGTTCACTGCAGATATCAGCCCCATCCTCCAAGGAGCCCGTGGTACCTATGGCCCTCCAGGCCCTGTAGAACTTGCATCAGAGCAGCTCATTGAGAAGGCAGCACAAGGAGACTGCGATGGGGCCCGTGCAATTCTGAGGAGTGGGCTGGCTCACCCAGACACAGCTGACAAACGTGGATACACAGCCCTTGCTGCAGCAGCTGTAAGAGGCTAAGCATGACTCCTCACACACAATGAGAAAATTCCTGGTCCAGCAGGCCACATTAAGTTTTTTTCTTGCTTCATTATGTTTGTTATGAAAGGAATGTTCAGCAAACAGGAGAAACAGAAAAGCAGTGGTGGCATGAGTAGTGGTTGTAACAGCTGGTATTGTGCTTAACCCCATCTAGTAGTTAGAAAGTGGATGAAAAATGGATGTTCTGCACCCAGTGAGATGTGGTTTGGTTTTGAGTTTCTGTTTTGTGGGAAATACAAACTTGAACTAGCTTAACAGTGCAGAGCATCTCTACTTCAAAATGGTGTTGTCAGCTCTTTCCACGTCCAAAGCTTAAGTGTGTACATGTATGTTTCCCTCTACAGGTTCATTCCCACAATGATGTTGTCAATCTTCTTCTTGATAGTGGAGCTGATGTGAATAAGTGTAATGATGAAGGATTATCTGCTCTCTCCATGTGCTTTATTCTTTTTTATCCAGAAGAATCTTTCAAGGCCAATATTGCCGAGAGGAGCTTGCACAGATACAAGGTTTGTATAATAGTGTATTATTTCCTCAAGCTATAAGCTTGCTTCTTAAATTTACTGGGCAGGTAGGGGTCCATGCCTTGGGGAAACCTGTTGGAAATTAAGTACCAAATAATCCTCAGTTTCTCTGAAGTTTTGCTGTTGTGGTTCCAAGACTACGTTCCTGTGGCCCATTGCTAAATTTGTGAGACTTTAATGGGGTAGGGAGGAGTAGGAGATGGCAGCTGCTCAACCTTCACAGAAGATCAATGTGGAACCATTACCTCTTATTTTGGAGATAGTCTGAGGTAATTTGGAATGTAGAGGAGTTCTTTCTGCACTGGTTTCTGCCTGTCAGTCTCTTGAGGTTCTGCAAGGGAAACTTTCATTGCTTCCACTTTTCCTCTGAGTTGCATGTGCATCCAGATTTGAAAACAATCTTGTAGATCTAGTTCTGGATTTTCTTGCAAACTAATGCAGGCTGAAAAATCTGTAAGTGTCTTACTTTATTTCAGCAATATTCTTTTCTTTTAAGCCAGGTAATGTATACTGGAAGAAACACTTAACTCTTCTGAACTTGCTTTAGACACTATAAAAACTGAAAAAGAAAAATAATGTTATTTTAAGAGATTTTATTAAAAAAACCCCTAAGTTAAAAATTGCTTCTAAAGGTTTTCCCTAACAGTTGTTAACAAAATGCCATTACCATTATATTCTGTGCTGTGTTACAGTGCTGATGTGTTAATATACTGAATCAGGCACTGGAAAAATATTTTTTTTTCCTTTTTGTAACCTTCTTTTTCTAACTCTTTAAGGGGAACAAACAATCTGAGTCCTCAGGAACAGTCAGTGTGGCTGAAGGCATCATCTCAGAGTAAGTCTCATGCACTATAGAAGGGACAACAACTATCATTAAGTCATTTTGTATAAAAAAGTTAACAGTATTTTATGTATTTCATGGAAGTATGCATCCATCACAGGTAAAGATTTTTTTTTGCTTGTTTACCTGGGCAAATCTTGATTTCATGCCAGTAGGAGATGATTATTGCTTATAGACTCTCATGGGACTTGTGTCAGTGATGCAATTTTCAGTATAAATGCAAATGGCACACAGAATATACTGTCCTAACCTGGCACAGCTCCTGCACCAGCTTTGGTTTAAGAAAAACACTGTACCTGGCTTTGCTTACTGTTCCCACACAAGGAACACAGGGATAGCTTTTGCCTGTCATTCTTTTGGTGTGGAGGGCTGAGACCTGATCTGTCCCTGCTCAGGTCACTGTGGTGCTGCCTGGGTGGTGCAGGGTCACTGGGATGTGGCCCTACACGCTGCTGCCTCTTCCCACTGCAGAGTAGCACCTTTCATCTCTGCTCCCTGCAAGCCACCTCATTCCACTGGCTTTTGGAGTTTTCTCAGAAGGTGCTAATAAGTTGTTCTGATATTTTCTCTGTTAACTATAGACAACAGAAGAGATGGGAAACAATCCAACTGCTGCTTCGTCGAGGTGCAGATCCCAATGCATCCTGGGTCTCACCACACCTCCTCTTCTTTGCTGTTAAAGCTGCAGACACAGAAGCTGTGAAACTCCTCTTAGAAAGGGGAGCAAGGACTGATGTGCGGCTTTCAGCTGAGGTTTTACTGGATTATAATTCATAATGTGGGATTCCAGATTTGTACTGCAGTATAATTGCCCTACTGTGAAATATCCTGCTTGGCAGACTAAGTTTTAGTATGGCCAGAAAGCTGATTAAGACCATTATCGTGTTCAAAGTTACAAAGATACTTTTTTGTAATAGAAAGAAGACAAAGCTCCTTACCCTCCTGGTATTTTGAGTCCTACTGCGTTTTTTGGTTGCCAAGCTTGTGAGTGGCTGGATAATATTTGTGATACTGCTCCTCAAGTGGGTAATGGCTGTTGAGGTATTTAGTAGCAGTAGTGTCTGGGAGCTGTAGTGTTACACAGTCCTGTAACTCCAGGATCAAGGTTTCTGGTGGCTCTTTCTGAGACACAGCATGTGGGAAGAGAGAGTTTCAATTGTTCTTTGATAAAAATACTTGGGGCTGGTTTAAGTGCTGCTTGTGATAAACAGGAGTCCTGATGCTATCTCTGTGTTTTCAGTTAGGGGGGTTAACACCTCTGCACATAGCTGCCTCAATTCCTGGAGTGGAAGGAGTCCTGATAACACAGCACCTCCTGCACTCTGCCCCCGAGATAAATGCAAGGGCAGAAGATGGAAGTGAAATATGTGGTCCAGACAAGGTATGTATTTTGCTTTTTGAGATCTTTCAACTGCTGAAATGCAGATTGTGCAGGGAGCTGAGATTCCTGCCTGCTTGATTTCACAGTGAAATCTTTGCATTCCACTGAGAGAGCCTTAAAAAAGAAAGAGGGAAAAAAAAAAAAAAGGCAAAAGCCACTTGAGGTCTATAATATTGGGTTGCAGTGAACATATCCTTCTGAATTTAGTGTGCCACAACATTTGATTCCTCAGCTTCAGACCAGAGAAGGCAGCTGCACAGGGGTTGGCACTTTGCAAGTGAAGAGTGAAACTGGACGACCACGAGAGTCCTTTTCCTCCTGTAGTGGTCCTGTCCCTGAAGAAGGTGGAAGGACTGCATTGCATATTGCATGTGAAAGAGAGGATAACAAGAAGGTAGGATCATAGCCTTTGAGACTCCACTCACAGGGAAGACTTCTAAGCTAATCTGAAATTACATAACTTGTCAGTGAAGACATTTCATACCTCTTCAGGGAGCTGACCTAGTTCTTAAGAAGCAAACCTGGATATTCCTGATAGTGGCAGGATTGATGAGGTTTGATAATTTGTCTGTCAAGAGGTTTAATGTATGGCACCACTGTGCTTGGGGTTCTCAGTCATAAGGAAGTGGATTTGTGTTTTTACTAGAACACCATAGTTTAGTTAAAAGGTCTGAGTGTGTTTTATGCTGCTAATTTTATTAATTATACTACTGTTATTAAATTTAATATAAAAAACTGAAAGTTATTCTGATCTAATTCTCCCTTTTCTACCACACTTGCCTACAAAGCATGCCAGAGACGTTATCCGCCTTCTCTTGATGCACCAGGCAAATCCAAACATGTTATGGAGTGGCCATTCACCACTGTCCTTATCCATTGCCAGCAGGAATGACTTGGTGAGTGTCTTTATGTTCCTTCATTTTTTGGTGTACTGCTCCATTCATGTCTGTCTTGTCTGATGGCAATTTACATAATGAGTGGTGCCTGCAGTCACACACTTTCAGTTAAAATAATAAAGTTTTTACTTTTCTTTCAAACATTTGGATTTTTCATGAACTGAACTAGAGGGGTTTGTTCATGGAGCTGGGGAGAATGTTTTTGTGTCACTCACTGGTCACATTTGCAGGCAGTGGCTGAACTCCTCAGACATGGGGCTGACCCAAACCTGCCATTGAGTGGAGCTCTGAGAAGTGCCCTTTGTGCAGCACTCAGCACAGCTTATGAACAGCAGAGAACAGCAGCACAGAGAATTGCTTTGGTGAGATAACATCTTCCTGTTGGTTGTCTTTTTAAAATTTCAGAAAAAGTGATGTTTGTCAGGTCCAGCGAGTCCCCTTCTCTTTAGTGTGTAAGCTGATTTTTTTTTTTTCCAGAGCAATTAATCTGTGTTTTTTCCTAACACTGTTAAATAAACTGTTGGTTCCTGTCCTGAGGAACAGAGGAACAGATAGGAAAATTAATTTTAATTATTTGAGTAAAGAGAATGATAACCTCCTGTCTAGAAGAGGAAAAACAAAATTAAAGTCAACTGGGATGGTCATAGTTCTCACAGGCCTGCTAGTTCTGCCCATTACCATGTTGATAAACAGAGCCAGCCACCAAATTGAGAGATGTGTTAGGTTTGGCTGTTATTGTAGAGTGCTCAATGCTGCTTGTGATGAGGTGCTTCCTCCTCTGTGATGAGGTCAATCACAGTGTTTGGCCTTGTGGAAATCAATGTTTTTCTCCTTTTCCTCCTCATCTATGGAGCACAGGGTGGTTACTCAGGATGCAGCTGGGGCTTGGCAAGCAGAATCTGGAGATATCCAGAAAGAAATAGCAACTGTGTGCAGGAAGGTTTTACTTACACAACACATGCAGAGTTCAGAATTGCTCATCAGCTCTAGAGGGCCAGAAGAAACTTACGTTTCAGTGCCCAGAATATTCTCACAAATGGAGGTCAAGCTCTTACACTTGTCTCTGTAGCTGTCATGCGAATGCATTTTTTGGAGAATGATTTTTTATTTTTTTTTTTCTTGGCTGTGTAATGATTTGCTTTCTTCAGGTCAACAGGCTGCTGGAAGCTGGTGCAGACATCCTTGCACCAGTTACTCTTGGGGAGGGACAGGGCAAGGCTGTGGGGACAGCAGTGGACTACGCCTACTACAAATACTCTCAGGTATGGTGTCACTGCCCATATCAAAAGTATCACGAGTTAGAATCTCTTCCAATGCATGTGGCCTGTGTCCTTAGGAATTGCCTGAGGCCTTCTTCAGAAATGTCCATGGAAATATGCTTTTCCCCTTCATTTGTTGGCAGATTTCAGTTCAGCACCAAGTGAACTCTGAGCACCTCTGGTACTTTTATCTGTGAAGGCAATCCTCACTGTCATGTTACTGTGACATTACATCCATAACCAGATTGAAAGAGTTAATGGCAATTTTAAACTGAGGCATTAAAGCCAAAAGTAATGTGTGTTTCCCTGAGGCTACAATCAAATCAGAAGAAGTTATTATGGGTTATATATCATGGTAATTTTAAATCTGTTGTAAGCTACGGTAGGACATTACTGATTAGACTTTAAAATAATGGTTTTCCTAAAGAAGTTATATATTTAAATAAAATATACATTGAAATATGTATTGAAATATACATTGAAATACATATTAGTAAATAAAGTAATTTACTAAAATAATATTTTATTGTTTATTAATCCCTTATAAAAAGAATTTTACTGTGAAGTGTACCTAATAAATTTCTGCCTTTTTTTTTTCTGAATGTATTTGTTTTAAAAAGATTTTTAAAGGCTTGGGATTCTGTGACAGTTCTAGTCAGAACTAGTGTAAGAACTGGTTTTGTAGTTTTCTTATTCCCAAGTGTACATGATCAGCATATCACTTACCTCTGGACATGAACAGCAGGTGCTCAGAAAAGAACAGAAGTAATAGTGCACCTCGATGGTGGAGCAGCCTGCTAACTAATGAGGGGTTTTGCATCCCACACCAATACTCTGGGTGGATTAAATTGTGATTTTTTTCCTTGCAATTGTAGCTGATCCTCAGAAAGGAAAACAAATTAATCAATTTATAGGTGTAGTCAAGCTCAGCCCTGGTGAGACGTCCCTCCAGTGCTGGGTCCAGCTTTTCAATACTTAAAGGGGGCCTAAAGAAAGATGGGGACAGACTTTTTAGCTGGGCCTACAGTGATAGGGTGATAAGTTTTAAACTAAGAGAGGGGAGATTTAGACTAGATATTAGACATACATTTTTAACAATTAGGGTGGTGAAACACTGGTGCAGATTTCCCAGAGAGGTGGTAGATGCCCCAACATTCATTTTCGGGTTGGACAGGGCTCTGAGCAAGCTGGCCAAGCAGAAGGTGTCCCTGCTCACTAACCTTCCCACCCAAACTATTCTCTGCTCCTATGATTCTGCTTTGAAGGAACATTTGACAGTTGTTTCTATTAATTTGTGAGCACTCACCAAAATGATAATTGGGACAACCAGAACATCTAACCTGGACGTGTCCTGTGACCCACATCACAGACTGCTCTCGGCCAGGAGCTGTCAGGTTGGCTTTAACTCTGAGACATTAGTGTGCCAGCGGTCCTGTATATTGTTTAACCCCTGATCTGTTGCAGGACAGGAGAATTGCTCACACCCCATACCACGCACTGTCTGCAGCTGAGCAGGAAGTTCTTCAGACCCGTCGATCACTGCTGGAACACATTGCACAGAAGCTCCGTGAGTGTGTAATCCTGAAAGAGAAAGAGTGGGACCAGGAAGAGCTGAGAAGAGCCAAGAAATGTTAGTTCGAGCCTTAAGAGTAGTTCAAGATTAAGGGTAACATCACCTGGTGTGAAGAGGGATTTATTGTTACAATTTCAGTGTTACTGTCTGAAATGGCAGCTCCTACTAGAAACTGCTCCTACGTCTTTGGTAAGGAGAATTAGGGGTTCTACAAACTAAGGAGAGGGCCAGAGGCATTGTGAAAAAAATCTGGAGATGAGTTTAGTGCTTGCCAGTTGCTCCCTCATAAAACTCTGCACAAGATCAATTACCATGTGTTGAGGAGTGTTTGAGGGAACTTGTTTCTCTTCCATGGGAGAGCCTTGGAATTGCTTCACCTTCCTTCAGTGCCTGGAATAGGATACAAAGGTGCTGTGGGCTTCTAGCATATGGTCACTGCTTATGGCAGCTCACATCCTTAGACTCCCATTGTATCAATTTCCTTCTGCAAATAGAGTAGCAACAATTAATATGTACATTAAGACGATTTGGGTTACATCTTCCAAAGTGATCAAATGTTTGGTGAAATCAAGCTCAGAATCTGGGTCACTGAACAGCAGCCCTTGGGGCAGAAGATGCATCATGCTTGGGAAGGGAGCCCTAACTGTAGGATTGTCACCTTTGCAGTTCAGCAAACCTGTGACTGTGGCTTGTCACTACCAGGAACTAAGAGCAAATGAACTGTGGGGTCTTTTCCTCTTGGCTGTGACATAGCAAATTGCCTCCTTTTTTCCTTGATATCCGAAGCTTGTTTATGAAAGATGCATTTTATGATTTATCTTCAAATGTTATACAGCTGACAGAGCCAAGCAGACCTTTAATAAACGTGGATCTTGTGACTAACATTCTAATTCTCCAGCCAGAGTAGTGATTTTTGTTTTCCTGCTTGTTGGAGCAGTAGATTTCGCCGTTCATACAAAGGACAGAGGGAGCCATCACCTGGAAGAAATGAGGTAGGGCTGAGATTCTGCATTCCAGTATTGATGGTTCTTACTCAAAAATACTATGCCCTGGCTTTTCCCTCACCAAAGCCACTGTGACCCTGCTGCTTTTCTCCTTTCTTCTTTTCCTCTCAGGTCAGCTGCAGGTGGCTTCTCTCTCTGCTCTGATCACATCACTGCTCATCAGCTTCAGTCTCCCTGTGTGTCCTTCTGTTTGAAACCATTTGACAACATTTAGACCTTAAAGTAGTGTGAAAGTGCTAGGAAACTGGCCCATACAAATTTTGTAGCTCTAGAAATTGCAGGAAAGACCTGGATAATTTGGATGTTATTCCTGGAACTGCATATTAAGAAAAGTTTCAGTAATAATGGAAATACTTGCCTCAAGGTCATTGAGTTCTGTTGTCAGCTTCAGGGAGCTCACAACTTTGCCTCAGTATTTGAATCAAGAGGAAATAACATGGGAGTCAGGAACTTGAGCACTTCTGAAGACACAAATTTTAGGCACCATTTTTGTTGAACCAGCATGGATGAACAAGTAGAGCATAAGATGCAGAAATAGCCAGAGAACATAAAGAGAAGCAGAAAGCTGAAGTAGCACACAGATTTTGCAAATAGATGTGATGATTTGCAGAGACAGATGAAACCAGTAAAATTTGACAGCTATTGGGAAAGGGTTCTTAAATGCTTTAAAAAGATGTAAATACAAAGTCCAGGTTGCACTTAGATCTCATGTTCTGTTTCACAGTCCCACTGGAAGCCTTAGCCCAAGTGCTTTTCATTTGCTTTTCCAGTGCTGGTATAACTTCTGGGATGCAGCATCCTGAGTGTCCCTCATGGCCTCTGCAGTATCCCAGTGGATTCTAGCAGGGGTTTTCAAGATTACCAGCTTGGCTGTGTTATCTCTGACCTTATATAATCCATCCTGCCTCTCAGTTTGGGAATGTGCAGTTCCAGAGGCACAATGCAGTGCGGGATGCTGGTGGAGGGTGTGCATCTGGGTTGGTGAAGGTTGGCCGTGGTTCTCATGGGATGTTTGACCTTTCTGGGGCTGTTCCTGGGTGCTGCCTTGGCAGCTGCTGTGTACTCTGTTCCCTGCAGACTCCTGTGGCGAGTTACTGAGTCCCCTGCTTCTCATTGTTGAACGTTATTTTTGTATTTTGTAGCCCTTTCTGTTCAGTTCTGCTGTGATCTGCAAACATGTTGTCACCTTGAGGAACACCCCAACCACACAAAGTGCTCTCATTTTACAACTGCCTTTTTTTCTAGACTGCCCTTCTTTAAGTACTGCTACCAGTGTGGCCGCTCAGTTGGAGTCCAGCTGTCACCTTGCAAACGTTGCCATGCCATCTTCACTTGCAGTGAGACCTGCAGGAAGAAATCCTGGGCTGAGCGGCATGGGCAGGAGTGCCGAGGACTGACGGGTAAGCAGCTCTCCTTCTGTCCAGTTTAAAAGTGCCATCCCAGACAGCCACTAATGCAGAATAACCATAGAGCATCTGTAAATACAGCAGTTCAGTGTCCACCTTCCTATTTAATGGATTTCTCATTCAATCTACATGGGCAACTAATATAGTTAAATAGTTTACTTTCTACCATGCCACTCTTTGCTGCTGTGTAGAAGGGGTGTAATGTGGCCTCATTTTCACCAGCATTGTGTGGCTTCCAAGAACACCAGTACTGTAGGACCAACAATTCCATGAACAAAAGTCAGAAATCTCATTGATTACTAATTAACAGGTAGAGGTGATGAAGAGGTAGAATTTGGATAGAAAGATCTACTCCACCTACCTTATTAGATCTATCATAGCCCTTCAGCCTGGAAAGTTGTCTACTTATGTTCACAGTAGCTAAACTTAGATTATTTCCTTTGCTCTGCACTCACCTTAAGATTCTTCTCTCTGAACACAGAAACAACTTCAACTCCTGTAACTTCTTCCAGTTTATTGTGCCAGAGAAACCAGAGGTCACCCAAAGAAATATGTTTTTATTTTTTATCTTTTTTTTTTTTTTTCCCAGAGAAGAGTGCAGCTCCAGCAGCTTTAGATGACAGCAGCTCAGGATTAAAAAAAAAATCCCTGGCAAAAGGGGGGGAAAAGGAGGAGAGGGAAAAGATGAGAGGGAGAAGAAAGAATAAAGTTGTGATTGGTGGAAGAGAGCAGCACAGGAAGAATGACTGACTTGTCTCATGTCACTCCTACTGTTGAGTGGACAGGTTTTAATCCCTTTGTACTTTATGCTTTGTACTCCCCTTCTAAGGTTAGAACTAATTTCATTTGACATGGTTTGAGAAACTTAAGCCAAAATATCTTTTCAAGATACTGCATATAAGCTCAATTATGATAATGCCATTGAAAACCAATGTGTGGGTACCTGCAAGTTACATATTTAAATAAATGTTTGCAATTCAAAATACAGTGAACTTCAGGTTGGTTTTGTGGTCTAATATTATATATATTTTTAAAAAAAAAAAGTATTGCCAGAAGAGTAATTGAGTTACATCCTTGTATTAATCATTAAAAATATAATTTATCAAAAATAATTGACATGGTATTTCTGCAAGAGTATGTTAAAGGAACTCTGCCAACCACACCCTGGGCTCTGGCCCAGTCCTGGTGGTGTCCTGGTTTGGGCAAGGATAAAGGTAATTTTCTGTCTTCTAATTTTGCTTTTGGCTAAGTCTCTTGTAAATAGCTGTGCTGGCTGAAAATAACAGCAAGTTTCTCAGTCAGTGTCTGCTTCTAGGACTGATAACACTCGATGTTTATAGTTACTGCTGGAGAATGTTATGCAGAACCAAGGCCACTGCTCAGTTCTGAGGAATATCTTGGGCTCTGGAGAGAGAAAAGTAAAGAGGTCACACCTGCAAACCTCCTTTAGGGAAGAGCAGACAAGTTAAATGTCCAAAATTGACCAAACAGAGTATTCCATCCCATGCATGTCATACTCGGTGTAAATTTGAGGGATCACGAGGGTCAAACCCCTTCCTTCTTCTCCTTCTTCACCTGTCCCTGTTTGCTTTGGCATCCTGGGAGGATTCCATCCGTTCATCTGCCCATGGTCCTGATCCATACCAGCCTGAGTCCATGTGTTCCTGCCTCCAGCTCCCCACTGCTCCTGACCCCAGGGTCCAGCCTGGACTTTCCCAGGGCTGCCCTGCAGCCTCCGTGGTGATGTGAGAGTTACTGGGGAGAAGGGGGGAGGAATGTGGTACCATTTTCCTGTATATTTGTAAATATTTAGTAATTTTTCCTTTTTATCCTTACTGTTTCATTAAAGCTGTGTAGTTTAGTTTCCAAACCGTCTCTCTCCCTTATTCTCTCTCCTTCCTTTATCAGGGAGGGGAGGGGGATTAACAGAGAGCATCTGTCATTTGGCTTAATTGCCAGGCCAGTGTTAAACCCTGACAGGTGGTCAGGAGATGAACCAGATGTTTCCCTTTAAGGTGATATGCAAAGTCATCCTGACTTGCTGGGTGTTTTAATAGATAAGGATAGACCCTCTTGCAGCAACTTTGGATGTCTCACCTCTGGGTGGATGCACTTGCTGGGAAGGCTTCTCCAAATCCTCACTGCAACTGGGGCTCCCCAGTGACTGCGGATCTGGATAATGGGAACGTGTGCAAGTGGTGATGTATCTTAATCACTGTCCTTTCTCTTATGTAGTAATGATTTGATGCGTTACCCTGTGTATTTTCTATCTGTCTGCTTTAGGTACATTGTTCTGTATTTTTCTTACCTGGTTTATTATTTATCTATCACCAGTAAAACTTTTCACTCTGGTGTCCAAGTCTCACTACCATCCTCAGTCGGCAAAACAGCGAGGGAGGGATGGCTGGCTGGTGGGACAGCTGGGTGGATAGTGGGACATATGGAACAACAAGAAAGGCAGAGAGATGGACAGAAGAATGGAAGGTGAGACAGCTGGCCAGGTGGATGGTAGAACAGCGGGAAGGGTGGGCTGCAGGCAGCACGACTGGCTGGGTGGACAGCCTCCTGTCTCCCCAGAAGGGAAAGGACAACACCAGCCTGGCCAAGTTCTGCAAGGTGCACACGAGCTGGAGCAGGTGGAGGAACACGCCAGTGTGGCCAAGTACCAGGTCAACAAGCTGCAGGCCAAGAGCCATGACATGGGAGCCATGGTGGGACCTTCCCCCTGCCCCACAGCTGCCTCACTGCCCCTCTCTTTGCCCGTTAGAATGGACTCAGAAAGGGGTGAAGCTCTGGACCTCCAACCCTCCCCCTGAATCCCCGAATACCTCCCACCCACACACAACTCACTAACCTTGGTGAGCCAATAAAAAGCATCAAGAAGCAGTGGTTGGTGTGAAGCTGTAGTTGAAGGTGTGGATTGCCCCATGGTGTGACACCAGTGGGTCCCCAGTGTGGTGTCCACAAGATGGCTGGTCAGCCGGTGAACCAGCCGGTGCCTCACAGAGCAGCACAGCAACGCGACTCATGGCAGCCCACACCTCACCCTGCCCCACGGTGCACCTCAGCCACCTCACACCCCACACCAGCCCCATGGACACGTGTGCGGGGAGCTGTGCCCGTGGGGCTGATGTATGGCTGCAGAGGGAGGGCAGGACACCAGGAAGTTGGGGGCAGCAGAGCCTGGATGACTCCCTGGGACCCATCCTGAGGCTGCAGCTTCCCCCTTGTCCTGCCCGTGTCCTTCTCCCACCCCTGTCTCNTGGGGTGCATACAGGGGTGGGGTGGGATATGGGGTTGGGGCATGGGGTGTAGAGGCGGGCTATGGGGTGTACAGGAGATCTGTGGGGCACTCAAGGGAGCTGTAGGGTGCTCAGAGTATTTATGAGGTGCAGGGATCTATGGGGGCTATGGGAGCTATGGGGAACATGGGGGGCTAATATCCCTGTGGCTCTGGGGCACAGGGGGCTATGGGATCTGTGGGCAGCATGGTGGGGCTATGGGCCACTGGGATCTGGGGCCAGAGAGGGTCTATTGGGAGCTATGGGGCACAAGAATATATGGATCAAAGGTGTCTGTGGGTGCTGTGGGGCACAGGGGTGCTGTGGGATAGAGGAATCTATGGAGCAGTGGGGGCTAGGGGGATTTATGGGGTACAGGAAGCCAAGGGGCACAGCCTCTTACCCTCCCCATGTCCCCCCCAGCTCCCTCCATCTTTATTCACCAGACCCACAGACTCCAGGTGAGGGTGCCGTCGTGGGGCAGCCATGGGGCTGGGCACTTTGGGGGGAGGGTGGGTACAGTGCTCTAGGTTTTGTGTATCAGTGCAGGGGAGCTGGGCACCCGCTGTGGGTTCTGTCCATGGCTCCGAGCATCGCGATGGGGCTGTGAGCATGTTTGCAGGGGGCTGCGGGCTGTCAGGAGAGGGAGCTGTGCTATGAGGGGGCTGTGCATGGCTATAGGGGCCCCTGCATTGCTGCAGGGGTCCAGGCATAGGTCCGGACATTGCTATGGGGGGGTCTGGGTATTGCTGTGGGGTCCAGATGTTGCTGTGGGGGGTGGGGGGGTCTGAGCACAGCTGTGAGGCTCCATGCAGGAAGTCATGCATGGCTCTAGGGGTCTGCCCCATGGCTATAGGGCCCATGGCATGGCTATAGGGGGTCTATGCAAGGCTATAGGCTGAAGGTGCTGTGGGTCCCATCTCTGTATCCCCAGGGGCAGATGGCGGACGCAGTGCTGGCAGCGCTGGGGGCAGCGGCCCCATTCCTGCGGGCGAGCGAGCGGGAGCGGGTGGCAGCCACCACCAGGCCCTTTGATCCCCGCAGCGAGTGCTTTGTGCCCCACGCACGGCTGGAGTTTGTGCGGGGCCGTGTGGTGGGGCGGCAGGGCGGGGAGGCCACGGTCCAGACTGAGCTGGGAGAGGTGGGGCAGGGGGGGCACAGGGANTAATGGGGGTGCATGGGGGCAAAGTGTTAATGGAGTCTGGGGAGTGAGTGGTGGGGGTGAAAGGCTTTTATGGGGGGTTGAGGTTAATTGGGGGTGGGTGGTCACTGTGCCCCATCCCTCAACCCATGGTATACTCTTCAATCCATGGGAAATCCCCCAACCCATGAGGTGTCCTCCAACCCATGGGGGACCTCTTAACCCATGGGAGATGCCCCACACATGCATGGGGGACCCCACTACCCACAGGAGACCTCACAACCCATGGAGGATGCCCTCAAGCCATGGGGTGCCCCCCAACTCCTGCCATGTCTCTGCCCCCCAGACTGTGACAGTGAAGGAGGCCGATGTCCACCAGCAGAACCCTCCCAAGTTCGACAAGATTGAGGACATGGCCATGCTGACCTTCCTCCATGAGCCCGCTGTCCTCTACAACCTGAAGGAGCGCTATGCCGCCTGGATGATCTATGTGAGCCTTCCCACGAGACCCTGAGGCACCTGGGAACTGGGCTGGGCCTGTCCCACAACCTGTGGAGGGGATAAAAGCTGCTGATATTTCCCTAAATCTCTTGGGGGTGCATCTAGAACTGGATGCGCCTTTCAGACATGGGCTATCTAGAACGTGCTATGGCTTCTCCATAGACTTTGGGGAATCTAAAACCTGGTGTCCCTTCTCCAGAATGCCATGAGCCACCTAGACCCTAAGATGTCCCATCCCTGGACCCCTTGGGACCACCCAGGATTAGGATAACCTTTCTCCACATCTATTGAGCCACCCAAAACCAGGATGTCCCCCCCTCCAGACTCCTTGGGCCACCAAGACCTGGGACATCCTCTTCTGGTGGGATGAGACCTCCTGGCTCTGACCCACCTTCCTTTTTTCCAGACCTACTCAGGGCTCTTCTGTGTGACGGTCAACCCCTACAAGTGGCTGCCTGTCTACAATGCTGAGGTGGTGGCTGCCTACCGGGGCAAGAAGAGGAGTGAAGCTCCACCCCACATCTTCTCCATCTCTGACAATGCCTACCAGAACATGCTGACAGGTATACCTCCCACCAGTATAGAAAATCCCACCCTACAAAGTATGTCCTGACCTAGACCTGGTCCTCACCTTGGAGGATGGGGAACCCCAAGTCCCCAAACATCTCCCCTAACTTCAGCCCACCTGACTTCTCTCTTCTTCTGGCAGACCGAGAGAACCAGTCTGTCCTCATCACGTAAGTCCCCACATCCCCGCCCCAGAGTGGTGGGGTGGGATGGAGAAGCTGCCATGCAGCTCTCCACCATCTCACTGCTGTCCCAACCAGCGGAGAATCCGGGGCAGGGAAGACAGTCAACACCAAGAGGGTCATCCAGTATTTTGCCACCATTGCTGCCATTGGTGACCGCAAGAAGGAGGCGGCCAACAGCAGCAAGGTGTGTCCTCAAGTCATATCCCCTCAGTGGTGAGCTTACCACAACAATGTCCACACCTAGTCCTGCTACACATTGTTCTACCCCACCAGGGCACCCTGGAGGACCAGATCATACAGGCCAACCCTGCCCTGGAGGCCTTTGGCAACGCCAAAACCGTCCGGAATGACAACTCCTCTCGTTTTGTGAGTGGGGCAGGGTCTGTAGAGTGGGGTCCATGGGGCAGGACCACCCACGGGAAAGTGGCCACCTCCACCTGATGCTGTTGCTCTCCCAGGGGAAGTTCATCCGTATCCATTTTGGGGCCACTGGGAAGTTGGCATCAGCCGACATTGAGACCTGTGAGTGGGTTGAGGGGTCAAGGAGATGAAGTTCGGTATCTGTCATCCCTTCCTCTCTCCCTCCCCTTGTCCCACCATCTGTCTAATCCTCCATCTCTTGTGTCTTCATTTCCTCATCCCTCCATCTCCTTATCCCACTATCTCCTCATCCCTCTGTCTCTTCATCCCTCCATCTCCTTATGTCTCCATCACCTCATCCATTCCTCCACTGCTCCATGTCTTCATCCATATCCATCTTTCCATGTCTCCATCCACCTCATCATCCAAACTTCCCTCCACCTTCTCTTGCTCTCCCAGACCTCCTGGAGAAGTCCCGTGTCATCTTCCAGCTGAAGGCTGAGAGGAACTATCACATCTTCTACCAGATACTCTCCAACAAGAAGCCGGAGCTGCTAGGTGAGTCAGGCAGGGGGGCTGATCTTGAGTCTTGGCCTTGGGTCTTCCCCTTCCTCCACTTCTCCTCTCTGTCTTGGGGGGATTGAGGGCAATTTGGGGCTGGAAATGCTGAGTTTGTGTCTCTGTCCTGGGCCACCATGGAGTAGAGATGCTTCTCATCACCAACAACCCCTATGACTACAGCTACGTCTCCCAAGGAGAAGTGACTGTGGCTTCCATTGACGACTCGGAGGAGCTGTTGGCCACTGACGTAAGGGGTGGGGTGGGGCAATGGACATCCCGTGGCTGAGGAGAAAGGGAAGTGATGGGTGGAATGTGGAGATGGTAGAAGGTGGATGGAGGAGAGGAGGAGGCTGGGAAGGGTAGAGAGGTGGGAAGAGGGTGGAATGAGGTTTGGGTTTGGGATAGAAGGTGGGACATGAGGAGTGGGAGATGGGAGAGTCCTCAGGTGGATGGACAGACTGGAGATCAGGAAAGGGAGAGGGACACACAGACAGTGGCCAGCAGATGGCCAATCCTTCAGCTGAGCAGTGGGAGTGTCAAGGCCCTCTCCAACCCACTTCCTCCTCACCTCCCAGAGCGCTTTCGACGTCCTGGGCTTCACTGCTGAGGAGAAAGCTGGTGTCTACAAGCTGACGGGCGCCATCATGCACTTCGGCAACATGAAGTTCAAGCAGAAGCAACGAGAGGAGCAGGCAGAGGCAGATGGCACTGAAGGTGGGTTGAGTTGGGACAGTGGGTACACATGTTTTGGGGACACACTAGGCTGAAGGGCAGGTAGGACTTGACTATGTGTCTTCTCCATGCTCTGCAGATGCTGACAAGTCAGCTTACCTGATGGGGCTGAACTCAGCTGATCTTCTCAAGGGTTTGTGTCACCCCCGGGTGAAAGTGGGCAACGAGTATGTAACCAAGGGGCAGAATGTCCAGCAGGTCTACTACTCCATTGGGGCCTTGGCCAAGTCTGTCTATGAGAAAATGTTCAACTGGATGGTGGTGAGGATCAACAACTCACTGGAGACCAAGCAGCCACGGCAGTACTTCATTGGCGTGCTGGACATCGCCGGCTTTGAGATCTTTGATGTAAGGCCTGAAGGCAGCTGTGGGGGTCTGGGGATGGTCTCTGAGGCATTGGGTTGAGCCAGTTGGAGGTTAGGTTGATTTGAAGTTTCACATTAGCCTTGGAATTGCCCAATTGGCCTTCCACTTATTTCCTTGAGTGCAAACTTGCTTCTTTGCATTATGCATTGACTCCACTGGGTGTTGGGTTGACTCCATTGACCCCATTGCATGTCATGTTGACCCTGTTGACCCCACTGGGTGTTGTGTCCACTCCACTGGCTGCATGGGGCATTATGTAGACCCCATTGGGTTTTCAGTTGACTCCACTGACCGCACTGGCCCACCCCTCTCTCCCTCCCCAGTTCAACAGCTTTGAGCAGCTCTGCATCAACTTCACCAATGAGAAGCTCCAGCAGTTCTTCAACCACCACATGTTCGTACTGGAGCAGGAGGAATACAAGAAAGAGGGGATTGAGTGGGAATTCATCGACTTTGGTATGGACCTCCAGGCCTGCATCGACCTCATTGAAAAGGTACTTCCCCCCCACAGCCTCCTGGAAGCTGGAGGTTCTTGTGGAGAAGTATTCTTCCAGTTGGTGCTTGCCAGGGACCCTAAGGTGAGTGACTGGATTTGCGCTTGGTTTCCTCCATGTCCAATGAGGTCTTCTTCTCCCTAGCCCATGGGGATCATGTCCATTCTGGAGGAGGAGTGCATGTTCCCCAAGGCCTCTGACATGACCTTCAAGGCCAAGCTCTATGACAACCACCTGGGCAAATCAGCTAATTTTGGGAAGCCACGCAACGTCAAAGGGAAGACAGAAGCTCACTTCTCCCTCACCCACTATGCTGGCACGGTGGACTACAACATCCTGGGGTGGCTAGAGAAGAACAAGGACCCCCTCAATGAGACAGTGGTGGGGCTCTACCAGAAATCAGCCCTCAAGCTCTTGGCTAACCTCTTCTCCAACTACGCTGGGGCAGAGGCTGGTGGGTGAACTATGGTTGGGTGATGGGTGGATGGAGAAAGGTTCCCACAGGATGCTCCTTCTTTATCACATCACCCCACCTTTATTTTCCCCAGGTGGAGATGGAGGGAAAGGGAAAGGAGCCAAGAAGAAAGGTTCCTCCTTCCAGACCGTCTCAGCCCTGCATCGGGTGAGGGACCTCCCACAGGGAAGAGGGAAGACAATGTCCCCGCAGAGGACAGCCCCACCACCCTCTGGTTCCTCCCCTCATAAACATCTTTCCCTCTCCTCCTCACCAGGAAAATCTCAACAAGCTGATGGCCAACCTCAAGACCACCCATCCCCATTTTGTCCGCTGTCTCATCCCTAATGAGCGGAAGGAGCCAGGTGAGGAGGGTTGGGCATGGCAAGAGTGGTGAGTGTGGCTCATAGCTGACCACTCCCTCTAACCCACCACCAGGTGTGATGGACAATGCCCTGGTGATGCACCAGCTCCGCTGCAACGGGGTGCTGGAGGGCATCCGCATCTGCCGCAAGGGCTTCCCCAACCGCATCCTCTACGGAGACTTCCGCCAGAGGTAGCAGATGTGAACTGCGGGTGAGGGGCAGGGGTGGACAACCCTACTGGGGTTGATTTTGTGGTGTCCATCCTTTCTGACCACCAGGTACCGCATACTGAACCCCACAGCCATCCCTGAGGGACAGTTCATTGACAGCCGCAAGGGCGCTGAGAAACTCCTGGGGTCCATTGACATTGACCACAGCCAGTACAAGTTCGGGCACACTAAGGTAAGGTCATGTGGACTTTCTGTGGTCCCACCATCCACGTACCAACCCGCCCATCTACAGCCCCATCTGTCCTTCCATTTACCCACCAACCCATCAATTCATCTACCTGTCCACCAACCATTCCCAACCAACCTGTCTGCTCACCCATCTCCTTCTTCCACCCAGGTCTTTTTCAAGGCTGGGCTGCTGGGGCTGCTGGAGGAGATGCGGGATGAGCGTCTCTCCCGCATCATCACCCGAATCCAGGCTCAGGCCCGGGGTCAGCTGATGCGCATTGAGTTCAAGAAGATCTTGGAGCGTCGGTGAGAGGGGGAGGAGTCCTCCTCAGGGAGAGACCTCCAGGGGGTCACCAGGTCCATGGGTTGGTAGCATCTGTGTCCCCATGATAGGGATGCACTCTTGGTGATCCAGTGGAACATCAGGGCCTTCATGGGGGTGAAGAACTGGCCCTGGATGAAGCTCTACTTCAAGATCAAGCCCTTGTTGAAGAGTGCTGAGACAGAGAAGGAGATGCAGGTGGGAGAAGGTGATGGTGCAGGCATGTTGGGGCAACCAATAACACAACTTGGATGGGGTTGATGGACGGAGGGTATCACTATTATTCTGGTGCAGAACATGAAGGAGGAGTTTGGGCGTCTGAAGGAGGCCCTGGAGAAGTCAGAGGCACGGCGAAAGGAGCTGGAGGAGAAGATGGTCTCCATGCTGCAGGAGAAGAATGACCTTCAGCTCCAAGTGCAGGCCGTGAGTGAGGTCACGCCCCAAGACTACTTCAAGGGGGTGACCACCAACATCCCCCCTGCCAAGCCACTCCTCTTGACCCACCCCCCCAAATACAGGAGCAGGACAACCTCAATGATGCCGAGGAGCGCTGTGACCAGCTGATCAAGAACAAGATCCAGCTGGAGGCCAAGGTAAAGGAGCTGACAGAGAGGTTGGAGGATGAGGAGGAGATGAACGCTGAGCTGACGGCCAAGAAAAGGAAGCTGGAGGATGAGTGCTCAGAGCTCAAGAAGGACATTGATGACCTGGAGCTGACTCTGGCCAAGGTGGAGAAGGAGAAACATGCCACTGAGAACAAGGTGAGGGCTGAAGAGACTTGAGTCAGCTTGGCCTGGTTGTGTTGGGCTGACCCAAGGTCAGCTGTCTTGGGCTACATCAAGGTGACCCAAGGCCCTTTGTGTTCTCCTGCATTGAAATGGCATCAATGGCCAAGACCATCCTCCCCCAGCTCTACCCTACCTTTTGGCACCTTTCTCCTCCTGCAGGTCAAGAACCTGACAGAGGAGATGGCCGGGCTGGATGAGACCATTGCCAAGCTGACGAAGGAGAAGAAGGCCCTGCAAGAAGCTCACCAGCAAGCACTGGATGACCTGCAGGCAGAGGAGGACAAAGTCAACACCTTGACAAAGGCCAAAGTCAAGCTGGAACAGCAGGCTGATGATGTGAGTCCCAACTCAGGCACTGACAAGGAGCTTCCTGGGACAGAACTGGTGAAAACCAGAGGTTTCTCTCATTTTCTGTGTTTCCACGCAGCTTGAAGGCTCCCTGGAACAGGAGAAGAAAATCCGGATGGATCTGGAGCGGGCCAAGAGGAAGCTGGAAGGTGACTTGAAGCTGACTCAGGAGAACATAATGGATCTGGAGAATGACAAGCAGCAGCTGGAGGAGAAGCTCAAAAAGTGAGGCTGGTGTTCCTGCCATGGTGCGAGGTGGTTCGTGGATGCAGGCAGGGACCTCAGCTCTCTCCACCTTCTCCTCTGCAGGAAAGAGTTTGAGATCCACCAGCAGAACAGTAAGATTGAGGATGAGCAGGCACTAGCCCTTCAGCTCCAGAAGAAGATGAAAGAGCTTCAGGTGAGGGATCCAGGGTCTGCCTAGTTGGGCTGGGCTGAAGAGCCTCCAGCTGATTGGGTTGATGAGTCTTCAGCTGTGAAGAGTCTGCAGTGGGTTTAGTTGACTTGAGATGAAGAGTCTACATTTGGTTGGGATGAGGTGGGATGTGGTGAGATGAGGTCAGATGAGATGAGGTGAGATGAGATGAGCCTGGTTGGGTCAGGTTGAGTTGAAAAGTCTCCAGCTCTTTGGGTTGACTTGAGTTCAAGAGTTCCCAGTAGAGCTCAGTGGAGAAGTTGGGTGGAGTCAAACCTGATGACAGCATCTCCATCCCTGGATCACAGGCACGGATCGAGGAGCTGGAGGAGGAGCTAGAGGCCGAGCGAACAGGCAGGGCCAAAGTGGAGAAACTGCGCTCAGACTTGTCACGGGAGCTGGAGGAGATCAGTGAGCGGTTGGAGGAGGCAGGTGGTGCCACCTCCGTGCAGCTGGAGCTCAACAAGAAGCGGGAGGCGGAGTTCCAGAAGATGCGGCGGGACCTGGAGGAGGCCACGCTGCAGCACGAGGCCACAGCTGCTGCCCTGCGCAAGAAGCACGCGGACAGCGTGGCTGAGCTCAGCGAGCAGCTTGACAACCTGCAACGGGTCAAGCAGAAGCTGGAGAAGGAGAAGAGTGAGCTCAAGCTGGAGCTGGATGACCTCAGCTCCAACATGGAGCAGTTGATCAAGGCCAAGGTAGGAGGAGGCCAAGGTGGATGTCTTACCTCCATTGAGGCCGTCAGCCTGCAGCTTCACTCCTCTTTTCTGTTCTTCTCTTCTCCAAGGTGGGCATGGAGAAGGTCTCCCGTACCCTGGAGGACCAGGCAGCTGAACACCGTGCAAAGCTGGAGGAAACTCAACGAGTCCTCAATGACACCAACACCCAACGGGCCAAGCTCCAGACTGAGAATGGTGGGAGTCCTGACCTATGGCAGCCCCCACCTGACAGCTTCACCCCTTGCTCCACATCTTTATCCCCTGTCCCACCCTGAAACGCTTTCCCTACCTCTGCAGGAGAGCTGTCCCGCCAGCTGGAGGAGAAGGAGGCTCTCATCTCTCAGCTCACCAGGGGCAAGCAGTCCTACACCCAGCAGATGGAGGACCTGAAGAGGCAGCTGGAGGAGGAGATGAAGGTGAAGTTGCTGGGGTCTCTCTTCACTCTTTTAACTCTTGTTTTGGTCTTGGGGTCTCCAGGAGAGTGACAAGACAAGGTCCCCTTCACCCTCATGGTGGTTGCACCAAAAAATGAGTGAAGTTCAGACTCGTTGGGTTGGGAGGTGTCATCTAAGGGTGGCTCCTTTGGGTTGTATTGGTCTAACAGCAGATGGGTCGGTCTGGGCAGGTCAGCTGAAAGGTGGCTGGGTTGGTCTACAGGCATCTGGATGGAATCAGACCAAGTGAAGTAAAATTGTGCCAGCCTAAATATGTCTGAGTGGGTCTAGAGGTGGTGAGGTTGGGTTGGGATGGTTTAGAGAAAGCTGGGCTGTGAAATACCACGGCTTCCTGAGTTGGAGGACATTGAAATAGCTCAATGTTATGTGGTCCTAATGGTCCCACCTTCTCCTGAAAGGAGAGTTGGTTTGGTCTAGAGGAGGTCTAAGGAAGGTTGAGTTAGTCTACAGAAGGCCTGGTTGGGTTGGTGTGCTGAAGACCAAAACTAACTCAGTTGGAGAACCTCGAGATGGCTCTGTGTGATGTGGACCCAATAGTCCCACTTTCCTCTCGCCCCTCCCAGGCCAAGAATGCACTGGCCCATGCCCTCCAATCAGCCCGGCATGACTGTGATCTGCTGAGGGAGCAGTATGAGGAGGAGACAGAGGCCAAGGCCGAGCTCCAACGCTCGCTCTCCAAGGCCAACTCTGAGGTGGCTCAGTGGAGGACCAAGTATGAGACGGATGCCATCCAGCGCACTGAGGAGCTGGAGGAGGCCAAGTGAGTAATCTCCCCACAGAGGGAGACAACGGTAGGCAACAAACACATCCCCAAGGTATGGACACCAGAAACTCATCCAAGCTTTGACACCATCCTTGAGGGCAGTGGAAGGTCCAAATTCTTCCCAAGGGCAACCTAGATGGGGTTTGGGACTGGACAACCAAATCTGGTGGGTTGCCTTCTATGGGGCAAGGGAGAGTGGAGACTCCTCCATTGTAGAAGGATCTGGAGCAGCCTCTGGGTGGAAGAAGGTTGGAGTTGACCCACTTACTCCATGGGCTACCACAGCCAGGTCTATTTGTTGTTCCCTGGGGCAGGAAGAAGCTGGCTCAGCGGCTGCAGGAGGCTGAGGAGGCAGTGGAGGCGGTCAATGCCAAGTGCTCCTCTTTGGAGAAGACCAAGCACCGGCTGCAGAATGAGATTGAGGATCTTATGGCGGACGTGGAGAGGTCAAATGCAGCTGCTGCCTCCCTGGACAAGAAACAGAGAAACTTTGACAAGGTAGGAGTTATATGATGGTGGGATGGCAGGAGAGGGTACACGTGGAAACAGGGTGATCACTGGCTTGGTCCCAGATCTTGTCCGAGTGGAAGCAGAAGTTTGAAGAGTCACAGACTGAGCTGGAGGCATCACAGAAGGAGGCCAGGTCTCTCAGCACTGAGCTCTTCAAGCTGAAGAATGCCTACGAGGAGTCACTAGAGCACCTGGAGACCTTCAAGAGGGAAAACAAGAACCTCCAAGGTGAGACCACAGTGTTCCCCTTGCCCACCTCCTTGGTCTCCGCCATGTTCCACATGGCCTGATGGGATGTCACCCATGCAGAGGAGATCTCAGACCTCACGGAGCAGCTGGGTGCCAGCCACAAAACCATACATGAGCTGGAGAAGGTCAGGAAGCAGCTGGATGCTGAGAAGCTAGAGCTTCAAGCTGCTCTGGAGGAGGCTGAGGTGAGCCAAGCCATGGCCCCACGTGTCCCCATGGTCTTCTCTGTGGTCCTCAACATCCCCTCTGTCCTCCCCAGGCATCTCTGGAGCATGAAGAGGGGAAGATCTTGAGGGCCCAGTTGGAGTTCAACCAGGTCAAGGCTGACTATGAGCGCAAGCTGGCTGAGAAGGATGAAGAGATGGAGCAGGCCAAGCGCAACCACCTGAGGGTGGTGGACTCACTGCAGACCTCCCTGGATGCCGAGACCAGGAGCCGCAATGAGGCTTTGAGGCTGAAGAAGAAGATGGAGGGTGACCTCAATGAGATGGAGATCCAGCTCAGCCATGCCAACCGCTCTGCAGCTGAAGCCCAATCCCACCTGAAGGGAGCCCAGACCCACCTCAAGGTAAGATCTCTCACCTCTGAGAAAGTCTTCCTAGCTCTGTGGAGCTGTTGGCTGAAGTCCATCCCACTTGACCCACCAGGACACGCAACTGCAACTGGATGATGTGGTCAGGGCCAATGAGGACCTGAAGGAGAATATTGCCATTGTGGAGCGGAGGAACAACCTCCTGCAGGCAGAGCTAGAGGAGCTGCGGGCAGTGGTGGAACAGACCGAGAGGGCACGGAAGTTGGCTGAGCAGGAACTGATTGAGGCCAGTGAGAGGGTCCAACTCCTGCACTCACAGGTGAGACCTCACATATTTCCAAGGAGAAAAACCACCTCCACCCAGAACCCTGGGCTTCTCCTGGGTTGAGTTACCAAGGATCTTGTCCATCTGGGAATCCTTGAAGCCTGCAGAGATAAGCAGGGTGGAGCCCCACAGTCACCTCATGAGATCTCCTCCTCCATCCCCAGAACACCAGCCTCATCAACCAGAAGAAGAAGATGGAGGGTGACATCTCCCAGTTGCAGACGGAGGTAGAAGAGGCCATCCAGGAGTGCCGGAATGCTGAGGAGAAGGCCAAGAAAGCCATCACCGATGTGAGTGCTGTGGTGGGGCTGCCATTTTGGGCACCTTCCACCATAGGGTGATGGAAAACATACCTTAGACCTCCTTCTCTGATGGCTTCTTCCCTCGGGCAGGCGGCCATGATGGCAGAGGAGTTGAAGAAGGAGCAGGACACCAGCGCCCATCTGGAGCGGATGAAGAAGAACATGGAGCAGACCATCAAGGATCTGCAGCTGCGTTTAGATGAGGCTGAGCAGCTGGCCCTCAAGGGAGGAAAGAAGCAGCTGCAGAAGCTGGAGGCGCGGGTGAGGGAGCTGGAGAATGAGCTGGAGGCCGAGCAGAAGCGCAACACTGAGAGCATCAAGGGCCTCCGCAAGTCTGAGCGGCGTGTCAAAGAGCTCAGCTACCAGGTGGGATGACTGCAGTTTCTTCCTTCTTCATCTAGATCCATGGTGTGGCCTAAACCACAGCAGAGTTAGTGGGCAGAGCAACAGGGATTACCCAGAACATCACCCACTGCCCCTATAACCATGGGTTTAAAACATGGTTGACCGGGTGGCCACAGGGACATGAATGACCCAGAAAGTTGACCGGATGTTTGATAGGAGACAGGTGACCCAGAATATTGACCTGGTGGCCACAGGGACACCAGTGACCCAGAATTTCTGTTGTTAACTCCATACCCAAAGTGACCTAGGACACAAGATGTCCTAGATTTCAGGACATGACCTGATTTCACCCATGACTTTGAGGGTGATTAACCCGGTGGTCACAGTGTCACAGAGAAGCCAGACCACAGCTCAGCCTCCACCAGTCCTTGCCCAGGAGGTCTCTAGGCAGGGAAACTGAGGCACAGAAAGAGCCCAAGAGACATGGTCATGCCCTGGGGCCAATCTCCAGCTGCATCTCTCTCCTCCCTGCAGACAGAGGAGGACAAGAAGAACCTGCTGCGGCTGCAGGACCTGGTGGACAAGCTGCAGATGAAAGTCAAGGCCTACAAGCGGCAGGCAGAAGAGGCGGTGGGTACCTTGGGCAGGGGTGGAATGGGATCCAAGGTTGGACCTGCCCCCTTTTCCATGGTTGTCCCGTGACCACTCCACAACCAGCCACTCACCAGTTCCCCTCCCATCCCCCTTCCCCTTTTCTCTCACCCTAACCCAGAAGCTGCACGATGAAGAGTGACATCACCAAGAATGACCCCACCATAACCCACCCCCATCCAAGATGGGGTCCTAATGAAGTAGAAGTAATTCATTAATGACAGCCAGAAGATCCCCAGTGTCTGCAAGTGGGGGGAGGCACACAGTGTTTCCTCATCCACCTCGCCCCACAAAAACATGACCGTGGAGAAACATCAGTGGTGAAGAGGTTTAAATGGTGGCTGAAAGGGGTATCCAGAGGGGTTATGATGTGGGGCTATGGGAAGGGGCATCAGGAAATTATGGGAAACAAGTTGAGGGGGTCTCCAATTAGGCTGAATCCATGTCAGGATCTGGAAGAGAAAGACAAAGGGGTTGGAGAATATGGTGGACAGGGGGATCCAGGCACCTGGGACCTGCTCCTACCCCAGTTCTACCTCGTCCCACCACTGGGGCCACCTTGGTGCGGTAGGTGATGAAGCTGTCCAAGGCGAAGAGGAAGGAGAGGATGAGACTGAAGGTCTGGGGAGGAGGAAAAGGGTGTGGGGCTTGGTCAATATGGGGGCAGGGCATGAAGTGGGGACAGGTTTTGTTTGGGGTTGGGAGGAGAGGGACACTCACGAAGGTGGTGGCTGCCAAAGCATCACGGGAAGAAGCCAAGGCCACCAGGGCCACCACAAAGAAGATTATGGTCCCGCTGACAGCCCGAAGGAGGTCCTGGGAGAAGACATGAAGGGACACCATGGGGATACAGAGGAGGACATAAATGGTGGAGGGGAATGCTATAGGGACACGAAGGCACATCATGGGCCCATGGAGAAGGACATGGGGGTACACCATGTGTACATGGAGACTGGGGGGAGACAGCAGGGGCACAGGAGGGGACACCATGGGGACACCAGGGCATGCATGAAGGGAACACTCCATAGGGACTTAAGAGGGGACACCATGATGGCACCTGGGGGACATTGGGAGATGCTGAGGGGATAAAGGAATACCCTCGGGGGACACACCAGAAGATGCCAAGATAAACATGGAAGGGATGCTATGGGGACATGAAGGGGACACGGTGGGGAAAGTGTGAAGCAGAGGTGGGTCTGTGGGTTGGTCGTGGATCACATACCAGGCAGGGACCATAGCCATGGGGCAGGTGGGGACGGTCCCGCAGCAGCTGCCCCCCCAGGGCAGCCGCCCCTGCCAGGGTCTGCAGCAGGGCTGGGGCCAGTGTGGGGGGTGCAGGGGCAGCCAGCAGCCCCACAACAGCCCCACAGAGCACCTGAGGGACACAGACATATGTGGGGGGGTGCAGGGAGGGGTAGCAGCAGCCCCACAACTGCTCTGTGGGGACAGTGGCACCTCTGTAAAGCCCCATAACCCCTCCCAGCACTCCATAGCCCCCCCAAGCACTCCGTAGCACCCCTCCAGCACCCAATAGAGCCCCATAACACTCTCCCCCTCCCCCCAGTCCTATAGCTGTCTC